>JBBPLF010001104.1:0-11797 GCA_038089615.1 Aureoboletus auriporus
GTAGAACTGGCTGGGGAAATGCCAGTGAAGAGGGTAGACTACTTATACTAGGCTGGGATGCTGCATAAGGCAGTAGCCGCAGTATGTGCTGCGTAAAGCAATGCGTAAGCTATGTGTGCTGCGCAAGGCAATGCGTGTTGCGCAAGGTGATGCATGCAGCATGGTGATGCATGCAGCATGGTGATGCATGCAGCATGGTGATGCATGCAGCATGGTGATGCATGCAGCATGGTGATGCATGCAGCATGGTGATGCATGCTATGCAGACTGCATAGGGCAGTGGGAGCTGCGCATGCTGCGTAAGGCAATGCAGGTAATCTAGATAGGATCGGGAGATGTGAGTCATCATCAGGAGATATGATGACAAGAAGGGAAGTGTCCATAAAGTGAGGAAAGGTTGAGGGTGACTCAATAGGGGCAGCGTGACTTAACAGGGGCAGCATGACTCAACAAGTGAGTGAGCATGACTCAACAAGTGTTCGTCAGGACGTTCGTCAGGATGTGACTTGACCAGTGCATCAGGTGTTTGTCAGGACATTTGTCAGGATGTGTGTCAGGCGTTCATAAGGCGGGTGAGGTGTGTAAGCGAGTGTGATGGGTAGACCCTTGTCCTAGGTGTCTACATTCTTCCTCTGAATGCAAGGCGTTACATTCTTCCTCCGAATGCAAGGTGGAAGGTTGAGTGAAGAGGTGGTGAAAGAAAATGAATATTCTGGGCGCCAACCTGGATCGTAACAGTCCTGACTAAATGACAAATATGTCCAGGATGCGAGATGGGCAAACAACCCAATCAACCTTTTCCTCATAGTGAGATGCAGGCCTCCACTCCCTTTGAGTTAATCCATTCAGACCTGAAATCCTTTGAGATTGAGTTGTACCATAAATATAAGTACGCCGTTGTCTTCTATGACGACTATACATCCATGTGTTGGATTATCTGCATCAAGTCCAAGGATCAGACCCTTTGGACTGTAAAGCAGTTCTTTGCCTTTATCCATACTCAATACAATGCCATCATCAAATACTGGCATTCTGATGCAAGAGGAGAATATACCTCCAAGGCATTCAAAAAGTTTATATGCGACAATGGCATAAATATACAACAATCTGCCCCGTACGCTCATCAGCAAAACGGTCACACAGAGCAATTTATTTGCACTCTGATGGAAAAGGTACAGGCTATGCACTTATATGCCTGCCTCCCATCCTCATACTGGGAGTTCACAATCCTACATGCAGCCCATGTGTATAATCACACCCCCAATGCTCACCTGAACTGGAAAACTCCCCTGGAATTACTTCAGGGGGAGAAACCCTCCATCTCTTACTTGCGTGTATTCCGATGTGATGCCTATGCACATCTTGCCCCTGAAACCCGCGAGGGGAAGCTCCAACCCAGATCCCAACTAATGATCTACTTGGGTGTCACTGAGGGAAGTATCACCAGCTTCCTGTTCATGAAGCCTAACAACACGCTTCACACCTCCGCACATGCCATCTTTGATGAGCATCTATTCCCCTGCTGCCCCGGTGCCAAGCTGCATCAGCCTCTCCCTTGGCCTTCTATGGAATGCCACTCCCACAAGGACACTGATTCCTCCTCTTTCTCCTCAGAAGACAGTTGGTCTGACACGGAACCCACTTCCAACAGTTCTCCTCGTCCAGCCAGTCTTACAGCCTTGCCATCACCACCACCACCTCAAATGCTGCCCAGACCACACCAGGCCTCTCCTCCAGGTCCCCCTGCTTTACTGCACCATTCTGAGCAGATCCAACAACCCCCACTTCGTCCTGGTAATGTCTATGGTGAGCAGTGTCATTCCCTTGATCAACTTTGGGATGTGGAGCACGGCTTCACTTGGCAATGCCCTAGTTCCTCCTCTGGCCCCAAGGCAAATCTGCCTGTTGTCCCTGGTCCTGGTCCAGACTCTCCTCACATCCCTGGTCACCTCCCTTCCTCTCCCACTCTGTCGGAATCCGATGTTGAGTGGTTCACCACAAAAGAAGGAGCCACACTAGCCAATTTTCTCTGCAAATGTGCCATACCACCTATGAATGAGTCCACCAATGTCAATTATCGTGAATGGTCTTATCGAGACATTCAACATCTACCACATGACGAACAGAAACTATGGCAAAAAGCTTGTGAGGATGAGCTTCAAATACTTAAGGATCAAAAGGTCTGGAAAGTGGTCACCAAACCCCCCAACCGAAAGATTATCAAAAACCGATGGGTTTTTGACATCAAAACTGATGGCCATAAGAAAGCCTGCCTTGTTGCGAAAGGCTTCTCCCAAGTGAAAGGCACCAACTTTGACCAAATATTCTCCCCAGTTGTATGTTATGATCCAGGTTGGCGCCCGGAATATTCATTTTCTTTCACCACCTCTTCACTCTACCTTCCACCTTGCATTCGGAGGAAGAATGTAACGCCTTGCATTCAGAGGAAGAATGTAGACACCTAGGACAAGGGTCTACCCATCACACTCGCTTACACATCTCACCCGCCTTACGAACACCTGACACACATCCTGACAAACATCCTGACAAACACCTGATGCACCGGTCAAGTCATATCCTGATGAATGTCCTGACGAACACTTGTTGAGTCACGCTCACTCACTTGTTGAGTCACGCTGCCCCTGTTGAGTCACCCTCAGCCTTTCCTCACTTTACGGACACTTCCCTTCATGTCATCATATCTCCCGATGATGACTCGCATCTCCCGATCCTATCCAGATTACCTGCATTGCCTTACACAGCATGCGCAGCTCCCACTGTTAACGCTGGGCGTCGGAACGTAGCACAGCAAACACTCGAAGTAGTTTGAAGACTTGTTGTGGGCAAAGCAAAGAAGAAGGATGTCTCACTACCCAATGCGCACACTTGGGGCTCATGGATGTGCTAAGCAACAACGCTGAATTGCGTAGAACTAGCTGGGGAATACAGGCAAAGATAGGTAGCTACTTATACTGAGTATGATACTGCGTAATCCAGTGGGCGCAGTATAGGCTATACGGCTGCGCACTGCGTAAAGCGATGTGCACAGTATAAGCTATGTTCGGAGGGAATAAAGGAACACGAGTCATCATATAAAGAGAATGATGACGAGGAGTGATAGTCCCAAATAGGAAACATGACTCAATCAAGTAAATGAAGCGTGACTCAACAAGTGAGCGAAGCGTGACTCAACAAGTAAGTGAGTCAAGAAAGCAAAGAAGACTATGTTAGTTGGAAGAAGAAAAATAGAGAAACCTAACTAGGGGAGGAGGATAGGTGTCTTGTAAAGACACTAGGGGAAACGATGAGTCCATAAACATAGGGAAAAGAGGGGTTGTAAGGGAAAATCGTAACACCCACTGCCCTATGCAGTCCGCATAGCACGCATCACCTTGCACAGTATGCATTGGCCCGCGCAGCACACATAGCTTACACATTGCTTTACGCAGCACATACTGCGGCTACTGCCTTATGCAGCATCCCAGCCTAGTATAAGTAGTCTACCCTCTCCACTGGCATTTCCCCAGCCAGTTCTATGCACTTGGATGTATTTCTCTCCTCTAGTACTTTCCTATGCAATCTCTGGTCTCCCGAAGTACTTGTGTGTGACAATGCTTTGAGGTTCCTCGTCACACCCATGTCTGGAGCCATGTATCAAGTGCTCTCAATTCGCAAGAAGCGCTAGAGAGAGCGGTTATATCCTCAGCATTATTTGTTCTATGATTCGCTTGGACAATCTCACAACAGCAAATCAACGAATCTAACATCGTACATTTTGAAATGGTGCAGGCCATGCTCGCCCTTTCAGCATTGGAAAACTGGTACATCACTGGTTTCGATGTACGTTCTGCTTACTTATATGGCATACTGAAAGAGAAACTCTACATGGAGTTTCCTAAAGGGTTCTCTCCACCCAAATTAAAAGGAAAGAAAGTCCTCCAACTTTTATGCACTATATATGGCCTTAAGCAAGCCGGCTTAGCTTGGTGGCATTCTCTTGACCAATCCATGAGGGAACTGTTATGCTCAACTCAGATAGAGGTGATTGTAGACCTGGTCAGTTCAAAGGTTCTGTCTAGGACAGACATTCGTCGTAGATGGTTCGCAGGTTCAAGGGGGTTCTTCCGATGACAACACTGTCATCGGTGGTTTCAAGGGTTTCGAGGGAGCATCCACTCAGAGTAGGATGAGGACTTCAAGGAGACAAGGGATTCAAGGGATCAGAGACGATGTACAAGAGTAATGCTATTCCAGGTAGGTCAAGTGTGAGGTACATCAGTGGTATCGTAGGGTTTATATAGGGAAAGGAAAGAGGAATTACTAAGCAATAGAATGCGAAGGAATTCCTAGGAATGTTTAGTAATACACAGCAAGTAGGACGAAAGAAGAAAGAATGATGTCAAGCGGGCTGCACAGTGAGACATGTGTCTGATAGGAACGCATAGAAAGGTAAGCAAGATGACAAGTCGTCTGACGGGAATGCTTGGAGGAGTAAACAAGATGACGAGAGGAAAAATGAATAGGGAAAAATGAATAGGGGTGAATTGTAACAGGAACTCAGATTTGAGCATCTTAAAACAGATGCTGGACTTTTTATTTATCGCAAAGGCAAACAACTAGTCCTAGAAATAGTCTATGTAGACGACACCCTATTCTGCAGACCCAATAAAGCCTTTTTAGACAAGATTAAAGGTGCCTTTATGAAGAAATGGGAATGTTGCAACCTCGGTGAACCTCACAAGTTCCTAAGGATGAACATCCATCATGTTGGCAAGAAAATATTACTTGACCAATGGTCGTACCTACTCAAAGTACTGGAACAATGTGGCATGACCAACACCAGATCTGCCCCAACTTCCCTCTTGCAAGGATACTATCCAGCAAAGAATGATGCCACTGTCAACCCTGAATTGCGGACGTGCTTTCAGACAGTCATAGGCTCATTAATGTACCTCATGATTGGCACCCGTCCAGACATTGCATATGCAGTAACACAACTTGCACACATGTCCACCAACCCATCTTGAGAGCATTTAGAAAAAGCTCTATACATATGTTGCTATTTGATTGGCACTCAGGACTATTCACTCATCTATAATGGTGACAGCAACAAAGGCATTATTGCCTGCACAGATGTGGACTGGGGACAGGACAAGATCATTTATCACTCCCAAACTGGCTTTTATCTGAAGTTAGCCAACAGTGTTTTCCTGTGGAACTCACACCTACAAAAAACCACAGCACTCTATTCGATGGAAGCAGAGTATATGGCCTTAAGCAACTGCATCCACCAGGCCGTTCAGATCCACCAAATGATGGGAGAACTGGGATACAATCTTAATTCCATCCCCATATGCAGTGACAATCAAGGATCACTCTTCCTCACCCAAAATTCCATCACAAAGAAGTGATCCAAATACATCCCCATCCTTTATCACTTTGTATGTGATGCAGTGATGATGTGGAAACAGGTCGAACTGTTATTCGTCCCTGGGACTGAAAACCCCGCCGATATGTTCACCAAGAACCTCAGCAAAAACAAATTTTATGAATATTGCAGCCAACTAGGTCTAGAGTTCTATATGAATTTGACAAACTGAGCTGTGTTTCACTACTCTCGCCACCTTACAAAGGCCGTGCAGATGACTCATTTTCTTAGCCACTTCTTTTCTTTCTCTCATAGCACCCTTACAGTTCTTTTATACTTACATCCATCCCTGGTACACTAAATAAGGGGGAGTGTTGATAAAGTAGTAGCAACAGGTTGTGTGACTCACAGAGTGACTCACAGTGCACACTACAGTAGTGTGACTCACAAGAGTGACTCACAGTTGCAGTAGTATATAATATGAACTCAGTAGCTGAGTTTGAATAACATCTTGATCAGTAACCACTATGTTCAACACTAAGTGTTACGATTTTCCCTTATAACCCCTCTTTTCCTTATGTCTATGGACTCATCATCTCTCCTTGTGTCTTTGCCAGACACCTATATTCTTCTCCTCATTAAGTTCCTTTCTCCCTTCTTCCTTACGAACGCCTGACGAACACTTGTTGAGTCACGCTTTACCTTTTTCATATATAACCTTACGAATGCCTGATGCACACTTGTGAGTCACGCTTAGTCTTTTCTTACATAACGGACCAAACCTCTCCTCATCACCATTCTCCTTATATGGTGACTCGTGTTCCTCTACCCATTGATACATAGCTTCTACTGCGCACATTGCCTTATGCAGTGCACAGTCTCATAGCCCTTATTGCGCACACCGGATTGCGCAGTATCATACATCATATAAGTAGTTACTTGACTCCACTTGTATTTCCCCAGCTAGTTCTACGCAATCCAGCATTGTTACTTAGCACATCCACGAGTCCCAAGTGTGCGCATTGGGTAGTGAGAACTCTTATCTTCCTTGCTTCACCCATGACAAGTCTCTGAACTACTTCGAGTGTTCGCTGTGCTACGTTCCGACGCCCAGTGTTAACAAAAGAACTAGCTCTTCAACCTCATCTCTGTCCCTTGAGAGAAAGATACACCCACCATTTCCGGACAAGGATCTCGATGAGGACGGACCATACGTC
This sequence comes from Aureoboletus auriporus, assembly GCA_038089615.1. Taxonomy (NCBI): domain Eukaryota; kingdom Fungi; phylum Basidiomycota; class Agaricomycetes; order Boletales; family Boletaceae; genus Aureoboletus; species Aureoboletus auriporus. Next base: position 6,586 of record JBBPLF010001104.1, read on the forward strand.
CCCCCTCTGATTCATCAGACGATACTTCTACACCGACCTCACTCTTCGCTCTCCCAGCACCAATCCCCTCAGAGGACTGGAGAATCCAAGAGGCACCACCTATCCCTAGACAACCGCCACCCCCACAACCCAAAGAATCCCACTCTGATATAGAAATGTCAGACCACGGAAGCAAGGACACAGAACTCAAAGCCAGACTCCCAGCAGATTTCTCTGGAGATCCGAAGGATGCTATACGTTGGAAGATGGCCATGACAGCCTACTTCAATATGAACCAAAAGTTCTACAACGAGAATGCCAAGGTCTTGACTGCCCTCGTCAAAATGAGCAAGGGTCGAGGAAGCGCCTTTTCCGAATCCATCTACATGCAGCTTGCCAACAACACAATAAAAGATCTCACCTTTGCCAAGCTCATGGAACTATTCGAAAAGACCTTCTTCCCCTTCAACTACAAGAACCAAGCCAGGGACCAGTTAGACAAGCTAGTGCAGATAGGGAAGAGCGATGCTGGATACACCAACTATATTACTGCCTTCCAGGCCGCAGAGGCCATAGCGGGAATAGACGACGAATTAACAAAGATAAACTACCTCATGAAGGGACTGGACCTGGACATCTCCACAAAGATCCTCTCCATCAACCCTCTTCCTGACAAACTCTCCGAATGGCTTAGACTTGCCGGAGTATTCCATGCTCAGAACAAAAGGATAGAGGACCTGCAAAAGGGATGAAAGGTAGACTTCCCAAACAAAGGAAGATCTACCAGAGATCCTAACGCAATGGATGTTGACACCGTCCACATCAACTACACCCAGCTCTCACCGGTAGAAAGGGCAGAACACATGAGGAACAACAAGTGTTTCAAATGCCACCGGGTAGGATGCCACTCCAGGAATCATCCCCGAGACAAATGTCCAGAAGGACAAGGAAAGAGCAACAACTGGGCCCCTCCTCGCCTGCAGAGGAACCCCGCTAGGAAAGAACAGGTCAGGAAGACCAAGTTCGAAGAATACCAGGACACCTTAAAAGAAAGGGGTGTTACTGAGGAGAAACTCATACGCACACTCAACATCCTCTATGACATCAACAAGCCGGAAACCGTTGCCACAACCCGGGTTGAAGAAGAAGAAATCCCAAAGAAGGATTTTTAGATGGGAGGAAAAGGTTGACGCTCTCCAATCCCGAAGTAATAGCACCAGTATTCTTGTCCGATCCAAACAGTGAATCTATGCGAATTCCTATTTCACTGTTCGAACAAGAAAATGACCAAATCGTTGACACATTTGCCCTCATTGACTGCGGAGCAAGCGGAGTGTTACGATCTTCCCTTATAACCCTTCTTTTCCCTATGTTTATGGACTCATCGTTTCCCCTAGTGTCTTTGCAAGACACTTATCTTCTTCTCCTAATTAGGTTGCCTCTATTCCTTTTCTTCCCAACCGACATGTTACATTTCGCTTCACTTTCCTAACCGACATTAGGGTAACGCCCAACCGACATGTCGCACCTTACGTAAAACTTCTCTTTACTTAATGGACTAAACCTCTCCTCGTCACCATTCTCCTTATATGGTGACTCGTGTTCCTTTACCCATTGATACATAGCTTATACTGCGCACATCGCTTTGCGTAGTGCGCAGTTCCACAGCCTTTACTGCGCACACTGGATTGCGCAGTATCATACATAGTATAAGTACCTACCCGACTCCACCTGTATTCCCCAGCTAGTTCTACGCAATCCAGCGTTGTTACTTAGCACCTCCACGAGTCCCAAGTGTGCGCATTGGGTAGTGAGACAACCTTCCTCTTTGCTTCGCCCACAAACAAGTCTTCGAACTACTTCGAGTGTTCGCTGTGCTACGTTCCGACGCCCAGCGTTAACACGGAGACTTCATAGATCGCGATCTAGTGAAGAAGAAAGGATACAAACAGATCCAACTTGATAAACCAAAGAAGGCACAAAACGCTGACGGATCTCCGAACATAGGAGGGATCATCCGCCACAAAGTGATCCTTACTATTCGAATCGGAGAAGTAAACGAGAAAAGGGAATTCCTCGTCATCAACTGTGGAAAAGAAAACCTAATCCTTGGCATAACTTGGCTTTGAGAAACCAACCCCTCAATAAACTGGACCACAGGAGAAGTCGCTCTACCCGACAAACCGAAAACCTCACGACACGACTCTCCAAAGGCAGTATGCCAAAGATACCTTGTCCGATACTTAGAGCTGGATCCAGACAAGAAGATAGCCAAAATGTGGAGAAAAAGAATGGACAAAAGGATAGAGACCCTCAGGAAAACAACAATCGCCACTGAGCTTGCATCCCAAGAAAAACCTAAAGAAGAAACACTCCCACCTGAATACAAGGACTTTGCTGACGTCTTTGCCAAACAAGAGGGAGATGAGCTACCACCATCCCGACCATTTGACCATGGAGTAGATCTTGACTCAACCTTCATACCTAAAGTGGCCAAAGTATACCCCTTGAATCCCAAGGAGAAGGAAGCCTGCAAGGATTTCATTGACGAACATCTGAAATCCGGAAAATCGTCCCATCCAAATCTCCACAGGCATCCCCATTCTTCTTTGTACCAAAGAAGGATGGATCCGTACGTCCATGTCAGGACTATCGATACCTCAACTCCCATACCATCAAAAACGCTTATCCACTTCCCCTTATCTCCGATCTTATCGACCAACTCAAAGGATCGTCCATTTTCACCAAAATGGACATCCGATGGGGATACAACAATGTCCTTATCAAACCACAGGACAGATGGAAAGCCGCGTTTATAACATCCATGGGACTGTTCGAACCAACTGTAATGTTCTTCAGCATGTGCAACTCCCCAACAATGTTCCAAGCTTTGACGAACCATACCTTCGCAGACCTCCTTGCTGAAGGATGGTTAATTATCTACATGGATGACATTCTCATCCACTCCAGTGACCCAACAATACACCAAGAACGAACTTGTCGAGTCCTCCAAAGACTCCGAGAACACAGACTATCCCTAAAGTTGAAGAAATGCTTCTTTGACAAAGTGGAGGTAGAATACCTCGGAATGATTATCAGAGCCGACCGGATTCAGATGGATCCAGTCAAATTGAACACCATAAATGAATGGCAACCCCCAAAATCAGTCAAAGCAGTCCGATCATTCATCGGATTCTGCAACTTTTATTGGAAATTCATATCCAATTTCTCCACCAAGGCAAAACCGCTACACGACCTAACCAGAAAAGGAGCAAAGTGGGAATGGATGAAAGAGTGTGAAGAAGCCTTCCGAGCCATCAAGCAAACTTTTACCCAGAAACCTGTTCTCCAAATGCCCGACGTTACCAAACCTTTCACCGTCATGACCGATGCCTCCTTAACAGCTATAGGAGCTGTCCTCATGCAGAATGACAGCAACGGAGATCTACACCCATGCGCCTACCTCTCTAAAACCCTATCACCTGCGGAACGGAACTACAATATCTATGACCGAGAACTCCTGGGGGTTATCCGCGCCCTGGAAGAATGGAAACACTACTTGCAAGGAACAGGACTGCCTGTAACAGTCATCACTGACCATAAAAACCTCGCATACTTCAAAGAGCCACAAAAACTCTCCAGAAGACAGGCACAATGGATGCTATTCCTTCAGGACTTCGACCTCCACTTCTCCCCAGTACCTGGAACACAAATGGGGCCTGCCGATGCCCTGTCTCGACGGGACACAGTAGATACCTCCACAGACAACCAGGAGGTTACCCTCCTCCCGGAAGACATCTTCATCTGAACCCTCAATACTGCCCTAGTCGAGAAAATTGCTGAATCGACTCCCTCGGACCCATTGGTCCTCACTGCCCTGAAAGCCCTAAATGAAGGCACCCCTTTGATCTCCAAATCGTCCCCACATGACTGGGAATACACTGAGGGAATGCTACTCTACAAACACCACCTTTATATCCCGGAACCCGCACAACATGGACTTGTCCGCCTCATCCATGAAAGTGGCCATGGAGGACATGGGGGGTTTTTCCGTACTACCAACCTGGTGCAACGAGATTATTGGTGGCCTGGCATGACCACCTTTATCCGCAAATTTGTTCAAGGATGTGCAGTCTGCCAAGCTAATAAAGTTAACACCCATCCCACTACACCGGCGCTGACACCCCTCCCCTCCTCCTGCACTCGCCCCTTTCAACAAATCTCGGTTGACCTTATCACTGATCTCCCTCCCTCCCTCTCTTTTGATTCTATCATGGTCGTGGTCGACCATGGACTTACAAAGGGGGTAATCCTCATCCCTTGCAATAAAAACATTGATGCCACTGGAGTTGCCCAACTATTTTTCACAAACGTATTTTGACACTACGGACTCCACGATCACTGCATTTCCGATAGGGGACCTCAATTCACATCTGCATTCGCATGAGAACTGGCCAAACTCCTAAAATACGACCTAAAACTCTCCTCAGCATACCATCCCCAAACTGATGGTGAAACCGAGCAAGTAAACCAAGAACTTGAAACCTACTTACACATATTCTGTGATGGACATCCAGAACAATGGGCGGAACTACTCACCATGGCGGAATTCTCCCACAATTCTGCCGTTCACTCCTCCACCCTGAAATCCCCCTTCTCCCTCATCCTGAGATATGAACCCCGCTCCTATCCTCCAATCGGAAAGACGTTCCTCCCTGCCCTAGAAACACACCTATTGGAATTGGAAAAAGCCCAATGGGAAGCCCTTGCTACACACGAAAAGACCCAACGGATCATGAAGGAACGAACCTCTTCCAGATTCCGCCCCTGGGAAGCAGGTGATAAAGTCTGGCTAGAAGAAAGAAACCTTCGGCTGCGATACCTATCAAAGAAATTGTCCCCTAAACGGGAAGGACCATTTGAAATCACACAGGTTATCTCTCCTGTGTCGTACCGCCTCAAACTACCGCCCACTTGGAAAATACACGATGTCTTCCACGCCTCCCTTCTATCCCCTTATCGAGAGACTGCGGAGCATGGCCCCAACTTCTCAGATCCACTGCCTGAACTGATTGGCGGAGAAGAGGAATACGAAATTGATTCCATCCTCTCACACCGAGAAACACGAGGAAGAAGGCAGTACCTAGTATCCTGGAAAGGATACTCTGCAGCAGAGAACACTTGGGAACCGGAGGGAAACCTCCAACATGCACAAACACTCCTGGATGAATAT
>JBBPLF010001105.1:0-11793 GCA_038089615.1 Aureoboletus auriporus
TACTATAACCCCATTTCTGTTTAAGGGGGAGTGTTAGATATTTTGCTTTCTGAGCAAACGGTGTGCGGTTGTACAGCCACCAATTACTTAATCACACTACATATTGAACCTTCGTACAAGTTGTTTCTCTAGTTACTACTTACTAGAGTCACAACAGGTACTTACCATTTACCCATTTATCAGTTACTACTTACTAGAGTCACAACAGAGACATGAATCTCTTAACAGGGGTGTAGGTACTCATGGGATGGTCAAGGTGGCAGACAAAGCATGAGCTAGGTCGAGGTCTTCCCTTCGTTCTTCTTCAGTAAGAAGGATGGTGTCAAGGTCAAGTTCCTCCTCAAGGTCAGTGAGGGAGGGATCGGGTTCAGGCTCAGAAGTAGCTTCTTGAGCAGAGGTTTGGTGGTGATCCCAACGAGGGTTGGTCGAGGGTCAGTGGTGGGAAATGGTGATAAAAGGCTTATGATGATGGTAGCCTATTTAGAGCACGCTTGACCTTTTGTTATGCTCAACTCGGGTAAAGGTGAACGTAGACCTGGTCAGTTCAAGGGTTCTGTCTAGGACGAACGTTCATCATTGATGGTTCAAGGGTTTGAGTGTTCTTCCAACAATAAGACGATCGTTGGTGGTTTCAAGGGTTTTGATGAAGTGTCCACTCAAAGTAGGATGAGGACCTTAAGAAGTCAAGGGATCCAAGGGATCAGGGAACAATGCAAGGTATGATGCTATTCCAGGTCGGTCAAGCATGAGGTACATCATTGGTATCATAGGGTTTATATAGGAAAGAGAAAAGGGAATTGCTAAGCAATAGGATGCAAAGGAATTCTTAGGAATGTTTAGTAATACACAGCAAGTGCTACAATTTTCCCTTATAACCTATCTTTTCCTTACATCTATGGACTCATCGTTTCCCCTCGTGTCTTTGGTAGACACTTATCTTCTCTTCCTGTATTCCCCAGCTAGTTCTATGCAATCCAGTGTTGTTACTTAGCACATCCACAAGCCCAAAGTGTGCACATTGGGTAGTGAGACTTCTATTCTCTTTGCTTTGCCCACAACAAGTCTTCAAACTACTTCGAGTGTTTGCTGCACTATGTTACGATTTTCCCTTATAACTCCTCTTTTCCCTATGTCTATGGACTCATCATCTCTCCTCGTCTCTTTGCAAGACACCTATCTTCTTCCCCTCACTAGGTTCTTTCACCTTCTTGTCTTGATTGTTGAGTCACACTTTACTTGTTGAGTCATGTTTTACCTTTTCTTACATAACAGACCAAATCTCTCCTCATCATCATTCTCCTTATATGATGACTTGTGTTCCCTTACTCCTCTAAACACAGCCCATACTGTGCACATTGCCTTATGCAGTGCGCAGTCACATAGCCCCTACTGCGCTCACTGGATTGCGCAGTATCATACATAGTATAAGTAGCTACCAGACTTCGCCTGTATTTCCCCAGCTAGTTCTATGCAATTCAGCATTGTTACTTAGCACATCCATGAGTCCCAAATGTGTGCATTGGGTAGTGAGATCCTTTTTCTCTTTGCTTTGCTCACAACAAGTCTCTGAACTACTTTGAGTGTTCGCTGTGCTATGTTCTGACACCCAGCATTAACAAAAGAACTAGCTCTTCAACCTCATCTCTGTTCCCCAACAGAAAGATATGCCCACCATTTCCGAACAAGGATCCTGACAAGGACGGACCATACGTCCCCCTTCTGATTCATCAGATGATACTCCTACACAATCCACACTTTTCGCACTCCCAGCACCAATCCCCACTGAGGACTGGAGAGTTCAAGAAGCACCACCAATCCCTAGACAACCGCCACCACCACCACCCGAAGAACCCCACTCTGACATAGAAATGTCGGACCATGAAAGCAAAGACATTGAACTTAAAGCTGGACTCCCAGCAGATTTCTCTGGAGATCCAAAGGATGCTATACATTGGAAGATGGCCATGACAGCCTACTTCAATATGAACCAAAAGTTCTACAACAAAAATGCCAAGGTCTTAACTGCCCTCACAAAGATGAGCAAGGGTTGAGGAAGCGCCTTCTCCGAATCCATCTATATGCAGCTCGCCAACAATACTATAAAGGACCTGACCTTTGCCAAGCTCATGGAACTATTCGAGAAGACCTTCTTCCCCTTCGACTACAAGAACCAAGCCAGGGACCAGTTAGACAAGTTAGTGCAAATAGGGAAGAGTGGTGCCGGATACACCAACTACTGTACATCATTGCCTTCCAAGTGGCAGAAGCCATAGCGGGAATAGACGATGAACTAACCAAGATAAACTACCTCATGAAAGGACTGGACCCCGACATCTCCACAAAGATCCTCTCCATCAACCCCATTCCTGACAAACTCTCCGAATGGCTTAGGCTTGCCAGAGTGTTCCATGCTCAGAACAAGAGGATCGAGGATCTGCAAAAGGGACGAAAAGTGGACTTCCAGAGCAAGGGAAGACCTACCAGAGACCCTAATGCCATGGATGTTGACACCATTCGCATCAACTACATCCAGCTTTCACCTGTAGAAAGAGCAGAACACATGAAAACAACAAGTGTTTCATATGCCACCGGGTAGGATGTCACTCCAAGAAACATCCCTGAGACAAACATCCTGAAGGACAAGGAAAGAGCAACAATTGGGCCCCTCCTCGCCCACAGAGGAACCCCACCAGAAAAGAACAGGTCAGAAAGACCAAGTTCAAAGAATACCAGGATACCTTAAAAGAGAAGGGCATTACTGGGGAGGAACTCGTATGCACACTCGACATCCTCTACAACCTCGACAAGCCGGAAACTGTTGACACAACCCGGGTCGAAGAAGAAGAAATCCCAAAAAAGGATTTTTAGATGGGAGGAAAGGGTCGATGCTCTCCAATCCCGAAGTAATAGCACCAGTGTTCTTATCTGATCCAAACAGTGAATCTATGTGAATTCCCATTTCACTGTTTGAACAAGAAAATGACCAAATCGTCAACACGTTTGCCCTTATTGACTGCAGAGCAAGCGGAGACTTCATAGATCACGATCTAGTGAAGAAGGAAGGATATAAACAGATCCGACTGGACAAACCAAAGAAGGCACAAAACGCGGATGGATCCCTGAATACCGGAGGAATCATTCACCACAAAGTGATCCTTACCATCCAGATCGGAGAAGTAAATGAGAAAAGAGAATTCTTCATTATCAATTGTGGAAAAGAAAACCTAATTCTTGGAATAACATGGCTCCGAGAAACCAACCCTTTAATAAATTGGACCACTGGAGAAGTCGCTGTAGAGAGCCATAAGTCTCTACTCTCGCATACCGTCTAATCACCACCTGGGTCGTTCTCCATCCTTATCCTTATCCCATTCCTAACGTTTTCACCTTCTACCACAGCCGTCTAAAGTCATTTCCACACTCTCTCGCATCAACTCGCACCGATTTGAATGAAATCTGCATAGTCAGCGTTCCGCATCCGCACTCGGGTTCCATCGCTGGTAAGTCTTTTTGTTCGCGTTGCGTTTATGACTCATTGAATCAAGTCGTATCACATCCTAACGACTTGAATTACCTTATCAAATACTTTATTCACATATTTAGTCATCTCCATACCTTCGACAGGTATTGTGATGCATGTACCTTACTTGTTTCAGTCTAGGGTATGCCCAGACTATAAAAAACTGTACTTAGACAGTTGAAATTCATCTTTTTTTCCTTCCATCTATCATTCCCTTCAATCGTCAACTGTCTTAAGGACTTCCGCACAAGTCCTCATCATCCTTATAGCTTTCCACTTTCGTGTTCTTCGCATTACACTGTGCATCCCATGGATCCGCCGTAGACTTTCAGCAGAACACTCCGGAAAGTCTCGGGTTTGTCATTAAGGCTCTTTCCTGGTCGGAGGGTCTTGGCCAGTTGTCCCTCTTTTTATTCCTCTTGCGTATCCCTTTAGGGACGAACATATTGCTCCCTTCTTACCACCCACAGCAGCCATCCAAAGTTTTGTGACTTATATTCCTGAGATTCAGAGCCTTGATCTTCTCTTCAACTGGAGCCCACTGCGAGGGATCCAGAGGAACCTAATAGAAGGACACTACGCCCGAACCCCCAAAGGGTTGAGCTAGAAAACCTACTTGCACAGTTCCGCAATCTTAACCTCTCCGAGGATTCCAATTTTTTTTACCCCGTCGCATCACAACTAGCTGACATTGACAGATCCTTGTCACTCCACCTATCATCCGATCTGTCAAATCCGTCAGACGCATCACACCATCTATCATCAGATTTGTCAAACCCGTCAGATGCGCCCCACTTGTCATCCGTTGACAGGTCTGAAACGCGCACCAACTCGCCTTCGCAACCCGGTATCCATTCATCACCAGGTCACCAACCAACCAGTTACTCCTGTTTCACCTCACCAGAGTTACCAGGGGCATTTATCCATTCATCACCTCGTCTGGATTCTCTTCCTCCCTTACCGGATTCCCCTCTCTCATTGCGATCGTCTTCGCCCTTCCCGATACCTTCTCCGCTATCACCTTTAACCCTATCACCAGCTTCATCTGTGTCTTCTCCGAATCTTTTTTACTTATTCCGCTCGTCCCCTCAATTAGCGGTTACTCATCCTATAACTCCGTTATCCGTCTCGCCAATATCCCTTTCTCCTCCTAATTCTCCTGTGTCAAACCCTCTTGTTGTCGCCATGGCAAATGTGAATCCTTTTCAGATGCCCCTTCGGGGAACCCAGAATGCTCCCAAATTCGATGGGAAAACACCGTCTCAACTATCCTGTTACCTAGAAGACATCGAGTTTTTAGGAACACAAGCTGGTCTTAACGAAGAACAGCAGATTAAGGCCACTATCCAATATGCAGATTTAGACAAAGCCGAGGTTTGGGAAACCCTACCCAGCGCTCGCGCTAATCCGCCTGCATGGGCCGCATTTGTCACTGCAGTCAAGGATCTCTATCCTGGATGCGAAGGTGATAATCGCTACTGCCGTGCTGACCTCCAATACCTTATACAGGATTACAAAAAGAAATCTATGCATAGTCAGGATGAACTGGGAGAGTATCGGTGGAAGTTTACCAAAATCTCTGCTGTGCTCATTGCCAAGAACAAGCTATCCGAGACAGAATGCAATTCCATGTTCCTTGTGGGTTTTCCACAAGATGTCGAGAACTGGATCCGTCATCGGCTGGCTATTGTCAAACCGAATATTCATCCTGATGACCCATACCTGATCGCTGATATCATTGACGCGGCTAAGTTTCTTTTGACAGGATCAGCATTGCACAATGCAGTTCCATCTGCAGTGCCATTTTCGACACCTTCCCCGCAACATTATCCTCAGTTCCCTCAACAACATATTCCTGCTCCTCAATGACCAGTTTCGTGACAAGGGGGCAGGAATGTCAAGGCCGAGTTCACCAATACTGTACAGCAAGGAGGCAACCCGAAATGCACCTTCTGTGGTGATCCTGCCCACTTTGTAAACAGTTGCCCTCACGTTGACAAGTATATTCGCACATCACACGCTATCCATGGAGCCGATCGCAGGCTGTATATGCCTGACGGTTCTCGCATTCCTAGAGTGCCGGATACGTGTTGTCTTAAGGATTGCTTGGATCGTTTGGGGGCAAGCGCATCATCCGCTACCTCATCTTCTGTAACGGTTCCCACTAACACAAGCTCTTCGAGTTCGGTCAATACCTTTTCTAGGGATATACATGCACATATGACCTCCAGCATTTGGTCGGTGGCAGATGTGCCTATTGATGCTCTCATCGAATTTGAACCCGTCGCATTGGCAAACTCCATTGCAGACGTATGTACAAGTACCCGATTCTCCTGATGTAGCTGATCCGGAATTTCAGCCTTTTATCACTCAAGCATGGGCCTCCTTCCAAGCTACGAAGGAAGGTCAGCAACGCGGGAAGCGCGTTCGTTTTGATGGCGTAGCTGTACCACCCAAGAAGCCCGCTACCAAACCAGATTCGTGCTCTGCTACAGTCTCAGGGGAGCTAGAGTCTATCATCTTTCCTGAAGTGCTGGATGCTCGTGCATCGGTCCCTGTGGGTTCCATTAGGCCACCGACACCACCTCTTTCCTCCCATGTACATGAGAAGAGCACGGATCACAGCGGATTTATACCCGCTTTCACGTCTTCGAGTAACATATCCCCGCGCATTCCTGTTCCTAACCAAAACACTTTCCCCCCCAGACAATACAGGTATTCCTTTCCTCTTGAGGACAATACCGCTCCAAAGCATGTTCTCGATGTGGTACTAGAGTCCACTGTTCCAATAGCAGTGAAAGACCTCTTTGTGATCGCTCCAGAGTTTAGGAAGCAATTCCAAGACCTGACTACTACCAAACGCATTTCCAATTCATCTTTGTCTCATACTAATACTGTACAGGTGAACGAATTATCCGGTCGTGATCCGGGCAAGGTCGATCATGAATTCGGTGATCACATGTTGCGCTCAGACGACGGTTTAATTGTCACGCATCACAGTCTACCCCTGCGCTGTCTTGATGGCCAGGTAGTAGGCACCAAACATACCCTCACTTGCATTCTGGACAGCGGGTCCGAGATTATTGCCATGCCCAAGCAGGTTTGGGAACAACTTGGGAAACCTATCTGCTCCGATCACCATATGCATATGACATCTGCTAATACTAGTACTGATTCAACGCTTGGTGTCCTGGAGAACTTATCCTTGTCCTTCAGGCCTGGAGAAGTCTCGCTTCAGGTACAAGTGGTTGATCGTGCTAATTTTGATTTACTCCTAGGCTGTCCTTTTCATTGCCTTATGTCTGCAACCACTAAGGACTTCCCGGATGGCAGTCAAACCATCACCCTACGTGATCCCAATAACGGCAAAGAATTCAAGATGCCAACCCACGAGTGGACTAACGGATGTCTGCGTTGCCATCACGGTTTGCATTGCAACAACCACCAAAGCATTGTCGAACTGGGTTTTTAGGTCTTGATGATCTGCCTTCACAGTGGGGAGATTCCATTACATTTCCCGGTATGCAAGCGTTTTTATCCAAATATCCTTTCCTGCATTATCTTGTTGCGGAGCGGTCTTCACCTTCGGAGACTGCTACGGATTTTTCACAACCTGTTACCTCCAATACTGTTTCTGTTTCATTGGTCACTCAATCTCAATCTTCTTTTACTTCTTCGCATTCCCTTTTAATGCTTTCTCGTATCCCTTCCCCCTTGTATCTGTTTCTCTCCTCCACTCAATCTGTCCTTTCTCATACTAATCTTACTGCATTGCGGTCGACTTACGAGTTTGATACCTCGCGTCATTATTTCCGTATTCGCGATGCGTTCACGTATAAGCCTGTTGCCAAGAAGGTTCACTCTGTTTCCGCTCCGGTTACAGAAGAGTTCCGCGTTGTGTGCAGCTTACCAGCTGAACCTTTAGGCGGATTACCGCCTTTGCCTACTCACCCTCCCAATTTTATTCCAGGCATACACTTTACCCAAGAGTGTGCAGACACGCTAGACCTCAATCCCGCTCAATGGCTTTGGCCAGATGAACTTAAACTCGTTCACTGGCTAGTGCGCATTCACGAGATGGCATTCGCTTGGGTCCCTACTGAGCATGGGTGGCTCGATGAGCGTTATTTTCCAGCAGTAAAGATTCCTACCATACCTCATACTCCTTGGGTACTTTGCAACATCCCAGTCCTGCCTTCTATCCAGAAGGAGGTGATCCAAATCATCAAAGATCGCATTGTGTCGGGTGTCTATGAACCCTCCACCGCTGCATATTGATCCTGCTGGTTTTGTGTCCTCAAACAGGACGGCAAGACTTTCTGTCTCGTACATGACCTCCAACCTCTTAATGCTGTTACTATCCGTGACGCATCCGTACCTCTGTTCATCGAGCACTTTGCGGGTTACGCAGTCTACAACATGATGGATCTTTTTGCTGGCTATGATCAGCGACCATTACATGTCGACTCCCATGATATGACTTCTTTTTCCACCCCTCTTGATCCTCACCACTTAACCACTGTCCCTATGGGATATACGAATGCGGTGCAGATCTACCAGGCTGACATGGCCTTCGTCCTTCAAGATGAAATACCTGACCATACTATGCCATTTATCGATGACCTTCCCATTAAATCTGGTACTACCCGCTATCAGCGTGCGGATGGTTCTTACGAAACGATTCCGGAAAACTCTGGAATTCGAAGGTTTATATGGAATCACCTTGTGGTCGTTAACCGCATTTTACAGCGCCTTGAGAATGTCAGCACAACCGTCTCCGCCAAGAAGTTCGTCCTCACCACTCTGGACACAATTGTCGTTGGTCATAAATGTACCTTCGAAGGTCGCGTTCCCCCGGATCCGAAGGTCCAGAAAATTCGTGACTGGCTTGAATGCACTACGCTTACCCAGGTCTGTGGGTTTCTCAGGACATGCGGTGTGTTATGCATTTTTATTAAAGGTTATGCATCAATTGCCAGACCGCTTGTTGATTTGACATGGAAAGGTGTTCCTTTTTCATGGGGCGCGGCCCAGCAGGAAGCCATGCAGCGTCTTAAAGATGCGATACTTGAATCACCCGCTTTGCGTCGTCTCGACTATGAGTGTGGTCAGGAAGTGGTACTTGCTGTGGATACGTCTTATATCGCTATCGGTTTCATTCTTTCCCAAGATGGGGAGGACGGCAAACGCTATCCAAACCGTTTTGGCTCTATTACGCTTAATGAAGTCAAGAGTCACTATTCCCAGGCGAAGCTCAAGCTTTATGGATTATTTCGCGCACTCCGCGCAATCCACATTTTTATTTTCAACATCGCTAACTTTACAGTCGAAATGGATGCCAAGTATGTCAAGGGTATGATTAACAACCCTGACCTTCAACCAAATGCGACCATAAATCGTTGGATCGCGGGTATCCTCCTTTTCCATTTTCGTCTTGTCCATGTCCCTGCGGATCGTCATACGGGTGCGGATGGATTATAGCACCGCCCTCCTGCTGAGGAGGATACACCGGAACATGATGACGTAGAGGACTGGCTTGACAAATCCTATTCCTTCTCCATGCAATTGCTAAACAATCAGTCCTATTTCCCAGCTCAGCTTGTCCTTCCGGGCCATCCTCACGGGTGTGCTACTGGACTGGCTTCCCCTGTGCGCTTGTGCTTGTATGATTGCCTGTATTTGGCTGTCGAGTCACTCGCGCTATCTACAGATCCCCCTCCGCTCTCCCAATCCAATAGTGTCGTCGAGACCCCTTCTATCCCACGTTCTCCGAAAAACATCCAATGGAATACTAGGCTCAAACAAATTATCACATTCCTTGAATCTGGTGTTCGCCCTTTTGGGATGTCCGATCAGGAGTTCTCTGCGTTTGTCGCATCCGCTACACGTTTCTTCTTCCTCCACGGAAACCTTTGGCGTCGTGAGCCACATGGTCGCCATCAGCTAGTCATTCCGGAAGACCATCGTTTTGCACTCATTAAGCAAGCACATGATGACCTGGGGTACAAAGGTGCCTATACTGTGCGGACACGGCTTTTATTGCGCTTCTGGTGGCCTATGCTTACTAAAGACATCAAATGATATGTCCGCACCTGTCACCAATGCCAACTTTGCCGAACTGTCAAACTCCATATACCCCCATCCGTGCCCAACATTGTTGGTCTCTTCCACAAGGTGCATATCGACACCATGCTTATGCCTCACGCCAGCGGCTATCGCTATATTGTACAGGCTCATTGCGCAATGTCCACGTATCCTGAGTTTCGCATGTTACAATCCGAGAACGCTACCGCCCTTGCCAATTTTATCTTTGAGGACATCCTCTGCCATTGGGGAGCTCTATCCGAGATTGTTACCGACAATGTGCCAGCTTTTGTGCAGGTGCTCGACTTCCTCTCTTCGCATTATCATATCCGCCATATCCGCATCTCCTCCTACAATTCACAGGCGAATGGTGTGGTTGAATGACATCATCTTGATGTCCGGGAGGCCATCATCAAAACTACCCAGGGGGAGGAATCCCATTGGCCTCGCGTAGCTCATTCTGTTTTTTGGGTGGAACGAGTTACCATCATCAAATCCGTCGGATTCTCGCCGTACTTCATGGTACATGGCGTTGAACCTCTCTTTCCTTTTGACCTATCAGAAGCAACTTATCTTGTCCCTCTCCCCGATGATCAACCACTAACAACATCAGGACTTATAGCATGGCGTGCAAAGCGTTTTCAGAAGCATTACAAGGACCTTGCGCAAATACGCGAGACAATCCTCAAAGTGCATTATGAATCCGTAAAGCATTTCGAAGCATCATTCAAGAACCGTATCAAGGATTACGACTTCAAGCCTGGTACCCTCGTACTAGTTCGCAATTTGTGAGTCGAAAAAGAGCTGAACCAAAAGATGAAACCAAGGTACATGGGTCCTATGGTAGTCCTTCGCCAGACAACTGGCAGGTCTTATATCTTGGCAGAGTTGGACGGGTCTGTCTCACAGCTGCGTTATGCGGCTTTCCGTTTAATTCCTTATCGTCCGCGTTCTCGTACCTCACTTTCCGTTTCAGATCTTACCAGTTTAGACGAAGAAGAACTGGACAATCTGGTAGGAATAGAAGGTGAATTGGAGGATTATGAAGGCGATCCTGGTCTAACCGATCAAGACGCCTGACATCTCTTTCCTATCATCATATACCCAAACCCAATACATATCTGTTTTATCCCGGGTTTCGTCCGGTGCTCGCTTTCATCCTGGGATTAGTCCAGCGGTTATTTGTCTTACCCCAGGTTTCGTCTGGCGCCACGTTATGATCAGAAAAACAACAAAGCCGTCAAACATACTTAGGTCTCTCTCTCTCTCTCTCTCTCTTTCACATCAAAAAGAAACAAAACAACAGAAAAATCAGATAAACAATCACAACAAAAGTGCTACATTATCTTCTTTTATTCTCATGTTTACATACAAAATATAACACCGTCACTTTTGCTACGAAACAGGTGTCCTACATCATTATTTATTATGTGATTTCTTTGCGTAATGGACATTGCGCACCATTCTTACTTTCTATGTCAAACAGGGTTTTAATGCAGACCACGTATGAAGTGTTAGGGTAATGAGGCTAAACTATCAATCTCTTTTACCATGATTTCATTTTTGCTTACTGTCTTTTGCCTTTTCCTCAGACACCGGCGATGCGTTTGCATTTGTGGATCCACGTGGATTTATCAGACACTTGCGGATTCAGACGACATATGCAATTTTACTAGGATAAAAAGGAAAACAAAATATACTACAGATGGTGACTATTTACTCGAGCTCATCCAACTCCTTCACCAGCGCATTGACCTCCCTCTCCACCTTCAGAAGGTGCACTTGGATTACGCGTGCCTTCGCCTTGAGTTCGCGGACCCGATCTTCGGCCTTGCACTTCCCCTTCGCCTTCTTCGGGGTGACCGCGACCTCGCTGTCGGTCAGCTCAAGGTCGGCCTCGATGTGTTGGCGCTTGATGCCCTGCGATTTCCGCTCTATTCGTGGTATTAGTACTGTTCGAGTTTCAATCATGTCACTTACCGGGTAGCGCCTGTGACGCACTTGGCCCCGCTTCACCTGCCTTCGATGCGCATTTCGGGCGCAAGTACTCGCACCATTGTTGCTGTTAACGCTGGGCGTCGGAACGTAGCACAGCGAACACTCGAAGTAGTTCGAAGACTTGTTGTGGGCGAAGCAAAGAGGAAGGTTGTCTCACTACCCAATGCGCACACTTGGGACTCGTGGATGTG
>JBBPLF010001106.1:0-11785 GCA_038089615.1 Aureoboletus auriporus
AAGCTATGTGTGCTGCGCGGGGCAATGCGTGCTGCGCAAGGTGATGCGTACAGCGCGGTGATGCGTGCTATCCGGGCTGCGTAAGGCAGTGGGGACTGCGTGCTGCGTAGGGCAATGCAGGGTAATCTAGATAGGATCGGGAGATGCGAGTCATCAATCGGGAGATGGAACACGAGTCACCATATAAGGAGAATGGTGACGAGGAGAGGTTTAGTCCATTAAGTGAAGAGAAGTTTATGTAAGGTGTGACATGTCGGTTGGGCGTTACCCTAATGTCGGTTGGGCATTACCCTAATGTCGGTTGGGAAAGTGAAGCGAAGTATAGTGAGAGGGGGAGTCTTCCTCCGGGTGGGAAGGTGTTGACATTCCTCCTCCGAATGAAAGGTAAAGGATTGCGTGAGGAGGAAGGAAAAATGAATTGTCTGGGTGCTGATTCAAATCGTAACATTAACAGTCCATCAACCCTTGTCCACTTGATCTCCCCTTTGTCACCTTTTCCTCAGGACATTGTTGTACCTCTTTGTGAGCATCCTCCCTTGAGATTAAGGTGTTCCTGGCCATTACCAAGAATGTACAACAAGTGTAACAAAAGATCAAGTATCTTCCTTGTCCCTCCTATCCAGGAGTAGGACGAACACCCCACTGTCACCATACCCCCTTGAAGAACCTTTGGTCTCATCCCTGACTTGGACAACAAAACATTGTCCTCACCCTCATACCCCAGAAGAATAGCTGGGCCTTCAATTTCCCCTGCCCCACCAGGACCACCTCAGCGAACAACCAGACCTTCTATCCCCTCAGCTAATCCTGTGCCCATTGTTCTCCCTGTACCTCCAACACCCCTGGAACCTCCTGCATCCACAGCTCTCCTTGCACTCCCTGCACCCCCAGCACCACCAGCACCACCAGCACCACCTACGCCCCCCATCCCAACAGCCCTTGCTCCATCAATGTCTTCCACAAAAGTTGAACTAAAAGCAGCCCTTCCTGCTGACTTCTCCGGTGAACCAGCAGACACCACTTGATGGATGAAGGCCATGAATGCTTATTTCTCCATCAACAAGACCATCTACACCTCTGACAACGATAAAATCATGACCTCACTTAATAAAATGAGCAAAGGACAAGGTGTTTCCTTTTCAGAAATGTGGTATGACAAAATAAGTGACTCTTCCATCACATCTACTGAGAAAACCTTTGACATTTTGACACCAAAGCCACTGTTCACCTCAACTTCTCGAAACTGGTCCAAACATCCTTCAAAAGAAAGGATGGAACCAAGGACAATGGATTTCAAAAGTACACCACTGATTTCCAGAACCTCACTGTAAAAGCTGGCATCACTGATGATGACACTCTCATTGATTGATTCACCTTTGGAATTGATCAAGAAATTGCCATAATGATCCTCTCCTTGCCCATTGTACCCAACATCATCTTTGAATGGATTGAAAAGGTGAAAACCTTCTATGGACAACAGGCTTACATTGCCTCTGTATGAAAGGGAATGAGACTCACCCTCCCACTCCCTCATTCCTCACCCCATTGTTTTTCAAACACCCCAGATCCCAATGCAATGGATGTAGATGCCATTCATCTGCCCAAACTCACCTCCCTTGAATGAACCAAATGTATCAAGGAAGGAAGATGTTTTCACTGCTGAAAAACGAGACACAATGCAGATAAATGTTCTTCATCTAACCAGAAATCATGTCCTAAAACATCATCCACCATCCTAGCCCTCATTTCCACCACTCCTTTGTCCTCCACCACCACAACCTCCCCTAGTAAAACCACATCAGCTTTCAAAGTCTATGTTAACAATCTTTGCACCTCTGGCAAGCAAGAAGGAGAGATCCTTCAAACCCTCAAACTATCGTAGAGTTTATATACTGGAAGGGAGAAGAAGTTACTAAGCAATAGAATGCGAAGGAACTCCAAGGAATGTTTAATAATACACAGCAAGTAAATCAGAAGAGGAAACAATGATGTCAAGTGGGCTATACAGCAAGACATGTGTCTGATAGGAACACATAGAAGGGTAAGCAAGATGACAAAGGGAAAACAATAGAGGGTGAATTGTAATATATGGCAAGTTTGCTTGTTGCCTTGCCCCAATTTTGTGCCAAGAATGCAGCTGTCATTGTGCTTTCCTTCCCAGAGTACTCATTCAGCATCTTTGGAGAGGGAGTCTTACTGTTGAATGCCTGAATCATACTTCACGTAACAAGGCCTCTCTTGATGAGCCACAGCACTCTCTTGAGCTAAATAAACAATTTCATCAATGTTGGTATTTTTGGATTCATAGCACTTACTGCTGCCTCACACAGAGCGATTACACCACCATAAGTGTGCAGTGGAGGATGGATGGGTATCGGGCTCATCATTGCTCCATTCAGATACAAAAGGTGCACCATATTGAGGAGTTGTAGCATGAACTGCAAGCGAAAAGCCATATGGGGGTTGCCAGTGTTAAGATCCTTATGCAGGAAGGCCATGTCCTCAAGGAGCATGTTTGCCATGTCTCTGGCCTCATGGTCACCATTGGACACACATTACACAAATGTCATAATGATCACAAGGGCAGTGGAACCAATGTTGTGATGCCAGTTGCACAAACATGGATTGGCCTTGTAATTCCCATCATCATCAATGCCAACTATGAAGTGAAAAAGAAAAAGACATACCACTGAGACAATTTCATTGTAGACAGGTCAAGATCTCTGTCATAGCTTATAAAGAAGAGGAGCACATATGACACTGTGGGGCACATGATGGACCAAACATTGTCATTGCCACCTGCCCACAGTAGCAAGGTTGGCATTAGTACCTTTTGCCACTTACCATCAACCTGTAGCTCTACTGTCAGGCTGGCCTTGGAATGGCATTCTTGAGTGGAGCTTGATGGTTCAAATTGCAGAGGGTCAGAAATTGGTGATGGCCTGGGTGCCCAGCATGGTTTTGTAACTATGCCTTGCCTAGGTGTCAGCTGATGAGATGTCTTTCCCACAGAGCTGGATGTATTTGCCATAGTTGACCTTGGCTTTGGAGCCAAGATGGTGATACAGCTGTTAGTGATCCTAGCTGTTGAACCCTACTCAACTTTTTTAGCTAGCCAGGAAACTTGGGCAAGCACATTGATGCAAGCCTATTGAATGATATGGTCAGTATCTTATCAAGTGAGGAACATGCGTGCATACCTGATTTGTGAAGCAAGAAGCAGATGTGAGATGATATTCAGCATGGGGTGGCAATGCAGCAGTATCCATGTGGCACCCTGCTGTCACTGTTAAGTGAAAGTTGTTCTCATCACCTTTCTCCATTGGCTCATCTGGTTCTGTTTCCTGACCCAAGATGTAACCCTCAGGCTCCTCAACTGCATCAATAATACCAGTGGTGTGATCACTGGCATCATCATCAGTATCACAATTCTTTCATTTTTGCCCTAATGACCTGTCCTTTAGTATAAGCAGCACCTGAGTAAACTCAACAACAGCGACCTATGGGTTAAAAAAGTGAATGCGTCAAAGCAGTCCATTATGCATTGTGCTTTGCTTACTTTTTGCCTGCGACTGCCTTCACAGCATTTTCATGTTCAAGGCTATTGTTGCCATCCTCCCCAAAATCACCATGGAGTAAGTCTTTATCAGCCATCTTGAATCATATTCAATCTTATTGTCTACTGTTGTTGCAGCTGAGCTTTGTGTGCCATTGGAGAATGCAGTTGACGGTATAGAGGTAGGTGTTGAGCTGGTAACAGATTGAGAACCATGTAGTACTGTATTAGTCACATGGCCTTACACTCACATTGTCTACTGTTTGACCCTGGCCAGCACTTGTGCTTTGTGGTTAGGGTTTGTTTTGTATGAGTGCAACAAGTTGACGAAAAAAGTGTTGACTCAATTAGTAACAACATGTGTGAATGATATGGTATACTTCTCAATAGCCCAAATATGATCGAGCTCACATCCATCAACATGTGGCTATGTGGCATCTGGACTGCCATAAACCTTAACTGCAGTTGAGACCAGCTGCTTCACTCTCAGGTAATGAGTCTGGATGACTTCAATCATCTTGGGCAGCTTTTGCCCATCATGGCTAGGCTTTGATGACCTAGACCTGCTGAGTAGAGTAGTATTATGGTTGTTGGTGGCTTCATCAAGGTCAACTACAAATTGCAACCTGTTTTAGTCCTGAACATTCCACATAGTTAAAAAGGTTACTTACAAAGATTGTTGGGTATATTTGCAGCTGTGATGCTGTCCTTGGCATTGAATTTCCTGACTGTAGATGTGGTTTCACAACCAATCAGGCCTTACCAAGCACACCAACCACTTTCATGACCCCACCTTTTCAACTAAAAAGTCCACCAATCCTATTCACAATGGACCTGACCATTTTGATGACCCCATGTTCCAATAGGAGATGAAGGACCTATGTGTCTTACCAACACTGATGGTGAGGTTGTTGACTCACAATGGCATGGACCCAGGTCCAAAATTTATTGTAACTACCACACATGACTTACAGGTATGATCCAGCTGTAGCAATCTTCAGGCTAAACCATTCACCTCTCATGTACAGGTCATCTTTATGATGTGGAAGGCCACTTTTTACCTTCCAGTGCTCCAAGTCCAACTTGCCCATCCTCCAAAAAGATGCCAGATGATTGGAGCCCATATCATACCCACATGCAATTTGAATTGGCTGACCTATTGTACACACAGATCTGTTACAGTTTTACGTCCCTAACACTCGGACTATTCTTTTCCTCTTTTCTACCACCATAACACCTTAATAGACATTCCTACCTTAGTCCTGACTGGAACCACACTGAAACCACAAGGAACCATAACATTTGTTTACACCTTCACATGGAACCACCAGAACCCTTCAGAACTATGTTTCTCTTTCTCACCTTCACTCGGAACCACATGGAACTTCCATGGAACCATATGGAACCACCTTTGATACTTGTCACTTCATTTCTCTTATCTTGTTCCGACTTGGAACCACAAAGACCATTCCCTTCTCCTCAGCAATGCCCTTCTGATGCATTGCCTCATATCTCCTTGACTACTGAACAGCTCTACACAGCACGCATTGCCCGCCACTGCCCAGCACAGCAGACACTGCTCACTACTGCCTTACACAGCATGCATTGCCTGCCACAGCCCTATGCAGCACACATAGCTTCCACTGCCTTATGCAGCACTTAGCTTAGTATAAGTAGCTCCTCCTCTCCACTGGCATTCCCCAGCCAGTTCTACACACTTGAATGTACTTCTCTCCTCTAGTACCTTCCTATGCAATATCTGGTCTTCCAGAATCTCTTGTGTGTGACAAGACTCTGAGGTTCTCATCACACCAACGTAGGAGCCACATGTCAAGTGCTCAAGCCAGGCGCTAGTGGAGCATCTTGCATCCTCAGCATTCAACCTAGATTCATTCGGACAGCAAGCTCCCATTGCTGAATCAATGAATCTAACAAAATCCAGATGTCAATATTCAACGTGAATCACCTTTTGGAAATTTTCTCAGTGTACTTTCACAAACATGGGGACTGGGCTCCCTTTAGCAATTGTGCCGATTTGTACAAGATCATTGACAGCATGCAAGCAGGTGATGTTCTTTGGCAATTGTGCTGAATTATATGAGAACATTGACAACACACAAGCAGGTGATGTCCCTTAAGAATGCTTTGGGGTCAAGTTTAGTGGTAACTGGACAGAAAATCCAGCACCTTGGATGGATAATGTGGATGCATGACCCTGAATGTGCTATCACACAAATTATCAGCAATGCTAACTTCAAAAGTACAATGGACCATGTATCTTATAGAGAATATGATGCCACTACAGACACTCATTGTTGGCATGATTTTATGTCTGATGACTGGGTCTGGGAGGAGGCCGTAAGTTGTCCTATCAGTAATGAACATGTATATTCAATGTCTGATCATTCTATAGGACAATATTGCACAAGACCCTTCAACACATGGCACAACACTGCTTCCTATCATTCTTGGGTTTGACAAGACCACTGTATCTGTTGCAACTGGGCAACATAACTACTATCCACTCTACCTCTCCCTTGGTAACCTTCACAACACTGCACAGTGCTCACATAAAAATGGGGTCAAATTTATCACCTTTTTGGCAATGCTGAAAAGTATGTCTCCTTCATATCATTGCTGATCATTACTCATCCAAAGTTTACCAGATGTCAGCTACAAAAGAGCATGCAGCAATGTCCACCTCATAAATTTTACTGTCAATTATTCCACCAATCACTCTCAAAGATTCTAGAACATCTCAAGTCCTTCATGACCACATGGAAAGTCAAACAATTTGCTGACAATTACCATTGGTGTCATTTTCACCCTTGGGCCCTACATAGTGGATTATGAAGAGCAAGTATTATTGGCCTGCATTGTTCAGAACTGATGTCCAAAGTAAGTGACCTGATGTCATCTACCAATAAACTATGTATTGCTCACATTGGGCAGGTCTAGGTGTTTGGCAAGAAACAAACA
This sequence comes from Aureoboletus auriporus, assembly GCA_038089615.1. Classification (NCBI taxonomy): domain Eukaryota; kingdom Fungi; phylum Basidiomycota; class Agaricomycetes; order Boletales; family Boletaceae; genus Aureoboletus; species Aureoboletus auriporus. The sequence goes on from JBBPLF010001106.1 coordinate 6,536, forward strand.
TCTTGACACAGACACACTCTATCAATCTAAAGAACACACAAATCTACTGGTGGAAGATCTTAACATTGGTGTTTTATGGGATGAATATGGAATTGTTGGCAATTTTATAGTGAGTCACATCTCAAATGTTCATGATACTAATTTTAAGTTTGCACTATACACAAACAATTTTTCCCATGCAAACATTTATATAATGCTTTTTCCTGATATTTTGCACCAACTTATCAAAGGTGCATTTAAAGATCACCTTGTGAAGTAGATCAAGAAATTTCTCCACAAACATTATGGCAAAGGTATGGCTGAAGCAATACTGGATGACATTGATTGGTGGTGAGATAATTCCTTGTTCCATGAGGGCGCTTCCCAATCATAACATAGAATTGCAGCAGTTGCACTATTCTCAGGCCAACAGTGCTTTCCACGAGGTCACAACTTCAAGCAGTGGACTGGCAACGACTCATGAAGGTTGGTCACTTGATGTTCAGTGGTCCTCTCAATGTGGTAGCTAAGATAAGAAATAGGTCTATTTGCCAACTATTGATAGCCATGTTCCTTCTGAGATAGTATGTGCAGTATGCATATTCGTGGAGTTCTGTTACATGGTTCGGCAGAACTGCATTGATGAGCAGGCTCTCAAGCAGATCCAAGATGCATTAAGTTGATTCTACAAGTATCACAAAGTTTTCAAGGAGGTGAATGTGGTTTCTACATTTTCCCTACCCTAGCAAACAGTGCACCAAATGGTCTATATTCATCAATAACAGAATCAAAGCATATCAAAACCGTCAAAGAGCCTTACCAAAAATCCAACTGGAATCAGCCACTTGGCCAAATGTTACTCACCAACCAGCAGCTTGATGAACTCTTTGCTGCATGGAGCGACTTCTTAGTGCATGATATGCTCAACTCTCATATTCTGAGTGATGATCTGTGGTCAACAACTAATGAAAGTAAGTGCCTATTCCTGATAATATATTTACAAATGATGATAACAACAATGATGGTCAGGCATGACCTGATAACACAACTTCAGCTGCAACTGAAGAGAGCACATCCTATGAAGACAACAATGATGGTGATATTGTTACAGTTTTCCCCTATGACCCATCTTTTCCCTATGTCTATGGACTTATCATGTCTCCTTGTGTCTTTGCCAGACACTCATCTTCCTTTCCACACTAATTCTTGTGGTTCCACTCCAAAACCACACCTATGAATCTTCACCTTCACTTAGAACCACAGGGAACCCTTCAGAACCATGTTCACACTTTGTTCCCTTGTCTAACACCTTCATCTTCGACTGGAACCACAGGGAATTCCTCAGAACCCCTTGGAACCACATTTATACTTTGATCTTTGATCTTTGAGCCTCGGAACCACGATGGACTACATTTCTCTCCTTGGCATTGCCTCTCTGATGCAATGCCTCATGACCCCCTTACTACCATCTCATAGCCATGATACTGTGGACCCCACTTTACACAATACGCAGCAAACACTGCTACTACTGCACACATAGGATTATGCAGCACATAGTTAGTATAAGTAGCCACTTAACTTGTCTTGTATTCCCCAGCTAGTTCTATGCAATCCAACATTGTTATTTAGCACAACCGCGAGTCCCAAGTGTGCACATTGGATAGCGAGACTTCCATTGCTTCACCCACAACAAGTTTTCATACTACTTTGAGTGTACACTGTGCTACATTCCAACACCCAGCATAACAGATATAGCAATTGATATGGAACCAATGGACATCCAAGCACATGTCAAGCTTGCATGAACTTATTGTAAGTTGGGCTCTCTTTCTGAAGTATTTGCCACATTTTAACTTTGATATTCAGAGTGCAAGTGAGCCTGTGATATGACACAACTTGGGGAGGAGCTTTGTATCCTGGACATGGCATCCCTCCTTTCAAAATTTATCTTCAAACAACAACACATTGGTGATGAAGGCAATGGTTTGCTCAATACTCACAAACCTGACTACCCTCAGTACACTGGACTGGTCAAGGTGTTCAACTGTACAATGACATACTTTTATGCACCCAGTGACGTTAGTGACATCTATGGCATGCATCGTGAGGTCATTCACTCCTATCCAAATTGGAGAAATGAAGAACCATGACATGACTGTGTCTTCGTCAATGCCAACCCAGAATCAAATCAGATGAACAGACTAGAGGTCATGTGTGTCATCACTTTTTTCTCATTCCACTTCAAGGGCACCTATTACCCATGTGCTGTCATACACTGGTTTGATCATGTTGGTGACCATCCAGACAAAGATACTGGGATGTGGTTGGTGCAGCAAGAGTTGAATCAGCAGCAACAGTGTGGTTACTGTGTTATTCACATTTATACTATTTATCAGACAGCCCACCTTATCCCCGTCTATGGTAAACACTTCCTTCCAACTCAGACCCATCTTCATCCACACCAATCCTATGATAGCTTCCAACTTTTCTATGTCAACAAGTTTGCTGACCATCATGCTTTTGAAATCACTTCATAGGCAGATAACCTTGGGAACAAAGGTATCGAATATGGTCACATTTACATTGCTTGACTTGCTCACACACCTGTGTCATGCAGACAAATCTCAGATGCCTTTGTCAACATTGGTGTGGTTTTAAAGCCTGATCCAGGTATATGTCATATCCCAAATATTCCCCAAGTCCAACTTTGGTCCTCCAGTCGTTCCTCCGATCTCTTCTCAACAACTCCGGCATATTCTCACGCACTCTGTACTTCTGTTCCTCCGGACTTCTCTCTTTAGTATAGTTTCATTCTTATGCTGTTCTCCATTCTGCTTTGATACCTCCGTATACCAGTGCTCGCTTAGCAGCACTGCTCTGGCTATGTTTCTCCTATCTCCATTCCACTTACCAATCTCTTAGTAAACTCCATTACTAATCCATTTCCGTCCTCCATATATAAACCCATAGTTTGTCCCCTTTGTACTTTAGTCAAATATTGAATTGAGTTATCTCTCAATCAACTCCTCATCAATCCTCTGACTCAACTCCGAGTCTCTCTGCGATCCTTTCTCTTTGGATCACCCTCCAGTACTTAGACTCCTTCACAGATCTTCGTACAACTCCAACCTCCGCAAATTTGGGACATGCAAATTCAGTAAGGGCGCAGTACATAAGCTGAAGCCAAGTCCCATCCGACCGCATTGTTCCAGAGTTCGTTCCGGAGCATCGGACCAGTCTCTAACAGTATGTATCTGTCCTTTGCATGTCTGATAGTTTGTGTTGTTGACATCTGAGTCTCTCTATGGATGTTATCAAAATTAGTGATGCAAGGAATGTTCGAGGCCTTTTAAGGATGGGATTGAAAGATGCCAGAGCACTTGCCATATAGCTCACTTTTTGCACTTGATGGGACCATTGGATCACTGAGGTTGCATCCGCTTACCATTTTCTTCTGGTCACCAGTCGCCATGCTTGGATACTTGTAGCATTACTTATTACACTACTTGGAATCTACTTGCATTCACTTGTTACTCGGGAAACAAAAATAAGTCAGATAAGTAATAATAGGTACACGAGCTAGTTTTGCCCATCTGTTGTGCCTTTGACACAATCATCCCAGTTTTTATTGATAGTAGTGCATTTACACTGTTGTGCCTTTGGCACAATCATCCTAGTTTTTATTGATAGTAGTTCATTTACACTGTTGTGCCTTTGGCACAATCATCCTAGTTTTTATTGATAGTAGTTCATTTAAACTATTGTGCCTTTGGCACAATCATCCCAGTTTTTATTGATAGTAGTACATTTATACTGTTGTGCCTTCGGCACAATCATCCTAGTTTTTATTGATAGTAGTGCATTTACACTGTTGTGCAATCATCCTATTTTATGGTGGGTGGGCCATGAACTATGGCACCATCCTTGTCATCCTGTGGTAGTGGGTGTGCAATTGTGCACTTCTCACTATCCTTGCTATCATCATCATCCTCATATTGTTGATGGGCTGTGGCACCATCCTTGCCATCCATCATCATCATCATCATCATCATCATCATCATGGGTGCACTGTTGTAATATCCACACCGTCATCACATGATAGGTGTGATGTGGCATGTTCTTGCCATTTGTTATCATCATTGTAGTGGTGGGTGCACTATTGTGCTATCCACACCCTCATTGTCATCATGGTGCAGTGGATGGGCTATAGCATCATCCTCATTGTCATCCTTGTCATTGTTCTTGTGGGTGCACTGTTGCACTATCCAGGTGAGGTGTGGTATGTCCTTGCCATTTGTCATTGTCATTGTGGTGGTGGATACACTGTTGCACTATCATCTTGGGTGTACTGTTGCACTATTCACACTGTCATTGCATGATAGGCGAGATCACTGAAGTGTGGCATGTCCTTGCCATTTGTTGTTGTCATTGTGGTGGTGAGCATGCTGTTGTGCTATCCATACCCTCATCATCACCATGGTGCATTGTTGCATGGTAGGTGTGTGGCAAGTTCTTGTCATTTGTTATCATCATTGTGATGGTGGGTGTGCTATTGTGCTATTCACACTCTTGTCATTGTTATAATGTGGTAGGTAGGTTGTAACACCATTCTTGTCCTTGTCATCATCATTATGAGTGTGCTGTTGCACTATCCATACTGTTGTTGCATGGTAGGTGGGGTGTGGCATGGCCTCACCATTGTTGTTGTGGTGCACTATTGCATTATCCATGCCCTTGTCATCATCATGGTGTGGTGGATGGGCTATGGCATCATTTTCATCATCATTCTTGTTATTGTCATCCTGGCTATGTTGTTATGCTATTTATGCCATCTTTGCATGATAGGTGAGGTGTGGCATATCCTTGCCATTTGTCACCATTGTGGGCCCTCTGCATCATCATCATAGGTGGGCTGTCACACCATCATGGGAACACAGTAAGTTGCCACATGAGATATTGCACCCAATAGACATTTGAGTTTGAAGTAACAGCCAAATCACATGGATTTTTTAAACAAAAAAGAAAGGACTAAATTGAGAGGCAACAGTTGCATCAGTTAAATCAAGAAGCAATGGCTACCTCAGTACAACAAATTGGCAACCATAGTAGGATAAATATTGGCCAAAAAAAAACCTACAGTCACCTATTTGGAACATGATCCAATTTTATTGAAGAATAAGCCTTGAGCTCACCAGTTGAATCAATAGGATCAGAATTGACCCCTGAAGATACCCAGAATCAGCAAAAAAATTGCTGTCAGCACTGAAATCA
>JBBPLF010001107.1:0-11783 GCA_038089615.1 Aureoboletus auriporus
TGTACTGCGCACATCGCCTTACGCAGTGCGCAGCCGTATAGCCTATACTGCGCACACTGGATTACGCAGTATCATACTCAGTATAAGTAGCTACCTAGCTTTGCCTGTATTCCCCAGCTAGTTCTACACAATTCAGTGTTGTTACTTAGCACATCCATGAGCCCCAAGTGTGCGCATTGGGTAGTGAGACATCCTTCTTCTTTGCTTCGCCCACAACAAGTCTTTGAACTACTTCGAGTGTTCGCTGTGCTATGTTCCGACGCCCAGCGTTAACAAATTGTAAATTTTTTCAGAGTAGAGATATGGCACCTTTCAAAAACAGAGGCTGGCCATATTATATGAAGATGATGATACTTGTTCTGAATGGATCTGCCGAAGGCAAGATGATGTATGCCACAGCAATAGACCTTCGCCTAAATGAAACACCCATCGCAACAGGATCTTTACCATTTTCAAGTGGTCATGATGGATCTTCCCCTGATTCTGAACTGTCAGCCTCTCAGACCAAGTCTATCACCATCGATCAGGTTTTACAGGTCAGCTGTGACATGTTTTCGCATGATGATCCATTTCTCCAATCAAGTGCGGTTGATGCTGCTATATCCACACTTCAAGATGTTGTTCTAACAAGCTTGGCCTACTCACCAGCACTCTCTCAAGCTTTGGGTCCTAATCAATCCTCAAGTGGCCATCATGAAGCATCATCACCATATCCCATACCCCCCTCATCCCCCACCAGCCTAAACAAGTCAAAAGGCAAATCCAGAGTGCGTACCTCCACCCAGGCCACTACCAGTAGTGCTTCTGTCTCTCATCGATCAATATCTTTGAATGAGTCTGTTGGAGCAAGCGAGCGGTCCTGTGTCTCACAAGCTGAATCTTCAATGGCCAGTGCAATCGCTTTGACTGGTGTTGCAGGCATGCTGTCTTGTGCCATGGATTGTATGTCTCATTTGACAGATCATATCTTACAAGTGCCTGCCAGTGATTTTGTGCTGGCACCAGCACCAGCCCGGGAACATGATGTTGTCAATTTTATGCTTATCTAATCTTTTCGATCTTATCTTATCTTATCAAATCACCTTTAATCTTTTAATCTTTGGACTTAGAATCTTTCAAGTTACGGACCACTTTGTTTCTCATGGTCATGTGACATTCTTAGGTAATCATTCCAGAACATTCCATGACGTCATACCTTAGGGCAGACAAGTACAGCCACACACACACGGACCATAGCTGTTAACGCTGGGCGTCAGAACGTAGCACAGCGAACACTCGAAGTAGTTCGGAGACTTGTTGTGGGCGAAGCAAGGAATACAGAAGTTCTCACTACCCAATGCGCACACTTGGGGCTCGTGGATGTGCTAAGTAACAACGCTGGATTGCGTAGAACTAGCTGGGGAAATATGAGCGAAGTCTGGTAGCTACTTATACTAAGTTATGATACTGCGCAATCCAGTGTGCGCAGTGAGGGCTATGGAACTGCGCACTGCGTAAGGCGATGTGCACAGTATAAGCTATGTATCAATGGGTAAAGGAACATGAGTCACCATATAAGGAGAATGGTGACGAGGAGGGGTTGGTCCGTTATACAAGACAATGCGGTTCCGAAGGTTTCCGAAGAAATCCTGGCGGTTCCGGTCGGAAGTGAAGGCTTTAGATAAAGGAACAAGATGTAAATGTGGTTCCGAAGGCTTCCGAAGAAATCCCGGCTGTTCCGGTTGGAAGTGAAGAGAATTATAAAGATTAGCAGGGAAAGGAAGATAAGTGTCTGGCGAAGACACGAGGGGAAACAATGAGTCCATAGACATAAGGAAAAGAGGAGTCATGAGGGAAAACCGTAACAGCCTTGTGTCATCCTGCTTGATCCTTTGCCACTGAAATTCGAAAGGTAGGCGCGCCATCTCTTGGTCCCTCCAGACATGTTCAGACGGGCACCAACAAATTTGCAGGAGGCACATCACGAAGTACTGCTAGTGAGTGCGAAGAGCACTGATCCCAAAAAGTCAATGAAGAAGAAGTCATCAATACTGCGGCGGATACTATGTCTCCTCTGATTTGATGTTTGTTCCACCATCTGGCTGCAACTTGAAAATCAAAGAATTCGATGCATCCACCTGCTCTGGGGTCTCAGAATAGCTTCTGGTGGCAATCACAATTTGTGCATCCTGTCACTACATGGGGGACAGATGCCACCGTCACATTTTGGAACATGACAACACACACATCCTTGAACAGCATAGAGCTATTGGTCCACTTATACCTTCCCTGGATGACTGCCTTCTAGCAGCCGATAGAACAATCACGGTCAAGCATAGAAGTATTCCATATCACCGCAAGTGTCACATATTGAATTCACCTTTGACCTTATTTATGCCACATAGGGTATGATCCCTTTTTCTTGTCTACACATTCCAGGAACCAAGAATTTGCATCAACAACACCACTAGATGAGGCAATCCCAGGGCCTGGTGTTTGAATGCTCGCCATCATGCTGGTACTTGCTTATAAAAGTCTTGTTTGGGTTTCAATGTCATGGGCACACCTGCATCAACTGAAAAATCAAATCAGATATAATTGCATATGATCAAATTATAATCTCTACTGTGCACATAATTGCATAGAATCTATTATGTAATCTAGAATGTCATATATGGTCTTATAAGAGTTCTGTGGGTCTCACAATCAGATTCCAGGTCTGGGTGAGGATGAAATGTGAGCAGATCCTGGGGTCACATTCCCCATTCCCCAAAAAAATGTTGTTTCCTGCCACTTGATCAAAATATTGCTGTCTAATCCCATCATTGACAAGTCATGCCACATATTGCATACTAATACAATGTTCCATGTCAGTGCCAACATTTGTTGATATTATTCTCAATCTCAATCTCACTCGTTTATATGAATGCTATGAATGCACTCCATTAGACAGTGATAGCAGATCAATTATATACAAATGTTCTAGTTACTGTGTTACAATGCAACAGGATTTTACAAATAAATACAAATTTGACCTGTTTAGAGGCTATATTGAGCAGAGGTGCCTGGCATATATTCCAACACAACACCAGTGAACCTACATTTTCAGTTTCACACGGAAAAAAACACAGGGGTATTGGACTGTCAAGATGAACAACTGCGAGTGCCAGTGAGACACACCTCAGTCAGTAGCTGGGGTCGAGGTTAATATACCTCTTGTGTGTGAACACAAAGGCTGGTTGAGGATGGGGGTCAACTCACTGTACATATGGTTCCTATGTACTGTAACTTATTGGTGGGGGGTAGCTTTCATGCGTTGCTGATCCGAAACACATCAGGATCAATATTCTCACTGTCTGAAGCAAAATCATTGTTGAGCCCATCAGCATCCTTGTTGGTCTTATTGGTCATCATGTCTGAAATGTAATTGTTTGTTAGTGTAGTAAGAAGCAAAATGAACAGCAGCCAGCAAATGGGATGAGAGCATTGAGGGTAATGACCAGGAAGGGCGTTCTAGTGGGTGTCGATTGTGCATGACAACAAGCATCATGAAATGGAAAACTTGAATGACGAGAATTATTATAGTAACACAAAAAATACGAAACAAAGAGGTTCCAGGGGGTCTTGTCAGTATTTGTTACAATAGATCAGGACAAACCTTCAAGTTGGTGTACTGGCTGGATCTCTGAACCTTCTGCTTTGTGCACAAAGCAGAAGTGGCTGATGTTTAGAGATCAAACGAGACACTCAGGTGTGGCTGGTCTAGGGTCCGGGGTTGAGGTGAAGGGTCATGCATGTCATATGTTGAGACTCAAACACAGATGTTGAATTTATATGCCATGAATAAGTTTTGGGACGCTCTCATCTGTTAGAGCTCCTCCGGTATCCCTAGGTTAGGATAGGTTATGGTAATACCCAAGCTAGCCGGTGTTAGCAGCACAGCCTGCAGAGCTGAGTCTCAACTTCATCTGAGGTGTGTGTCGTCCTCAAACTGACCACTTGAATGCTGCCATTACAAGTACCATCCCTTGACATGCTCTGACCAGAGCAACAACAACGGATCCTCCACCATATCGCACTTCTGTTCAACATCATCATCATCGCCATCACCAGCATCAGTGTTGTTGCTTTTGAGCAACCTCCCCATAAAGATCCAGAACCATATCACACATCCACCCTATCTGGCAAAGGATGGTTAGTGGGACTTCTCACAGGCCATCCAAAGCGTATCCGCAATGAGCTCAGCATGTATGCAGACACATTCAACCATTTGATTTCATTTCTCAAATGCCATGGGCACGTCAACTCAAGGTATGTATCCTTAGAAGAACAGGTAGCCATTTTTCTCTACACCTGTATCACTGGTCTCTCGGTGACACATGTTGTGGAACGCTTTCAAAGATCAAATGATACGATATCAATGTAAGTAATATATATTCAACCCCTCTTCTCATTAACTCAATCTTTACAGATACTTTCGAGTGATGGTCAACATCTTTGGATCTGAACCTTTCTATACCACCTATGTCACACCTTTGGATACTTCAGTCCCCTCCAAGATCCGCTCCAACCCCAAGTTTTGGCCTTATTTCAAGGACATTGTCAGGGCTGTCGATGGTAGCCACATCCCAATTTCCCCACCCAAAAAGCAAGCCTTGGTGTATCAAAACCACAAAGGTTTTTTATCGCAAAACTGCCTTTTTGTATGTGGGTTTGACTTCAACTTCAAATACACACTCAGTGGATGGAAGGGATCAGCCTCTGACATTTGAGTATATGAAGATGCGCTCGAATGTGGCCTGACCATTTCTAATGGGAAATATCTTCTTGGGGACCTTGGTTACCCTTACAGGGGTAAACTGCTTGTTTCTTATTGAGGTGTGCGATACCATTTGGCAGAATGGGGCCGGGCGAGTGTTCAATAAGATCCATTTTGTGTCATTTCAGTGATTTAACTTGATCTAGGCCTTCAACTAAAGAAGAACTTTTCAATTTGCGGCATGCAATGTTATGAAATGTTATTGAGTGGGCTTTCAGCATCCTGAAAAATCAGTTTCACATCCTTCTACTACCTTCAAGATATCCTCTCGACATTCAGATTCGCCTTCCTACTGTGCTATCTGCCCTTCACAACTTCATACAATGTTATGAATCTGTTGATGATACTGATATGAGCGAGGATGCTGATAAAGAGAAGGAAGATCCCGAGGATATTGTCCTACTGTTGCATGACAAAATTGCTGATGAAATGTGGGACACCTATACAGATCTCAGATGCAAACTGGATGAAGACCTGGCTGACTTGGAGATTGATCATGATCTCGACACTGGGATTGATTTTGGTGATGTAGGGGATCGTGATAGCGATGGTGATGAGGGAGGTGATATGGACACAGATACTGAGGGACATGAAGTAGATTAGTGATGCTGACATGAACCGCCTGAAAGCCAATGCGCTTGACAGACGCATACATGTAACTTGAATTTGCACTACATATCCTTATGACACTGCTACAATTGAAGTACTACACATCATGGGATTGAGTCTGATCATAATGAAATTGTTCTGCATCATCCTCATATAAAGAACCATACCCCAAAGGAAAACTAGACTTGGTTGACTGAAAGGCATCAGAACTTGAACTACCTGCTGCTGGCTTCGAGTCGACCATGATATACATATGTGCTGCCAGTGTATGATCAAGCAAAGCCTGTGTGAGAATCTGAAAAAAAAAGTGGATCTGACAGTGGCTGCCAGTCATGGCCTGTATAAAGCTCAAGCTGAGTGCTGGTGGGCTGAGGATCAGAAAAAAAAGGACATACCTGATTGGCCAGTATCATTTGGCACAGGGAGAGCAGGTGGGGGAGGGGGAGGAAGCATGAGAGCAGGTGGCTGAATAGGTGCAAGCATCGGCAGCTGACCATACTTCTCTTGATACCAAGTGTATACAAACACTTTACGAACCTTGGAGTCTGTCAACTGTAAATACATATGACAGAGATTGGGATTGTTGAGAAAAGAGTAGGCAAGTTTGCCACAAATGTCGGCAGTAAAGAGATGCAAATTATTGTTAAGCATTGCCGAAGCATCACGAAAATTGTCAGGACTTGAGTCATGTGTTGTCGACCCTAATCCAATACTGGACATAGGCGCATACAGTTGATACTGACTAAGAGACAAGAGGATTGAGGGGAAAGCTCAACGAGAACTTGACTGGAGTTCTCCATTGAGAATGCATTGCTTATATACTAAAATACATGCTGTGCTATGGTCCGTGTGTATGTGGCTGTACTTGTCTGCCCTAAGGTATGACGTCATGGAATGTTCTGGAATGATTACCTAAGAATGTCACATGACCATGAGAAGCAAAGTGGTCCGTGACTTGAAAGATTCTAAGTCCAAAGATTAAAAGATTAAAGGTGATTTGATAAGATAAGATAAGATCGAAAAGATTAGATAAGCGTAAAATTGACAACATTACCCCCCTTCTAGTCCTCGACTTCCAAGCGAGAGAAAGGTGGATTGTTGACTGTTGTCAAGTTTTCAAAAGGTTTAAATAAACTGTCAAAAAGCCTGCACGTCATGTTGAGCCTGCGTGGGGTGGAGGGGTGAGACTTGTAAAAGTCCGAAATAGATGCCTTTGCGTTTTTAAGATGAGATGCCAGTTTCCATGTATGATCCTCTTCGTGTTCGCCCTTCCAGTGGATGAGGAATTCGATGCGCCCGTGCCAGAGATGAGAGTCAACAATGTAGTCAACTTCGTATTCTTCATGCCCCTCGTCGGTTATGTTGACTGGCCCTGGGATTGCTGAAGGTTGTGAAGGAAATTTTTCGACATACGGTTTGATGTGGCTAACGTTCACTGTCGGGTGAATGCGCATTGTCTTTGGTAAAGCGAGCATGTAGGCGTTCAGTCCTGCCATAGCCGTAATTAAATAGGGTCCAATCCAGCATTCCATTAGTTTCTTAGACTGCCTGGGAAGGCGGAGATTGGTCGTGGATAGCCAGACATGTTGTCCAACTGAAAAGGAAGGTGTGTCAGAGTGTAGCTCGTCTGCGTGTTTCTTCATGTCCGCCTAGGCCTTCTTTAGGTTATCCAGGGTCATCTGAAGTTTGGTGGCAAAGTCCGTTGCTGCAGGGGAAGAGGAAGTTTTGGGTTCAATACCCATGTGTGGTTTGTATGTTTTCGTCAATGAAAACGGGGAGGTGCCAGTAGTGGAATGAATGTGGTTATTATAACTAAACTGGGCGATGGCTAGCCAATCGGCCCATTCATCTTGTTTTTTGTGGGTAAAAATGTGTAAGAATGATTGTAATTTGTGGTTCAACCACTCAGTTTGTCCGTCCATTTGGGGATGGAACGCCATAGACATATGGAGTTTGATCAAAAGCATGGAACTCAGTTCCTTTGTGAATTGTGTGGTGAATTGTGGGCTGCGGTCTGAAACAACAGAGAAGGGGAGTCTGTGGTGTTTCCACACATTGTCCCTATATAGTTTCGTGGTTCCCAAGGCTGTCACAGACTTAACCGTGGGAACAAATTCAGCTTTTTTGCTTAATTTATCGATTATGACTAGGACTGAGTCAAAGCCATTGGATGGGGGAAGGTCGGTGATGAAGTCCACAGATATGTCCATCCATGGCTTCGTGGGGATAGGAAGGGGGATTAATTTTCCGCTTGGGTGTTGAGCAGAACCTTTGGCTTGAGCGCAAGCCTCGCATCTCTTTACATACTCCTTGATGTGATTGTGGAGGTTTTCCCAGATGTAAGATCTGGAGATAAGGGCCCATGTGCGGTCCGTTCCTCCATGTCCTACAAATACGGAATCATGGAAGAATTCCAGGATGTCTTGCCATAAATGTCCTATATTGGGAATGAAGATTTTGTCCTTGATGCGAAGGACTCCTTCTTCATCTACTATGACTCCTTTTGGTAACTCACTCTCTTTTAGCAAAGCTACCGCCTCTTTTACTTTCTTCTCAAGGACCATTCCTAGGTCCGAGATTAATCCTTGTATCCATTCTAGTTTAAGCAGGGTCACAACTTTGTTGTTGTTTTCAATGCCGATTGTGTGATCTTCTTGTCGTGAGAGTGCATCGGCTTTTCCCATTGCTGTTCCTGGCTTGTTGACCAAACGGAAATTAAACCTTGTTAAGTATTGTTGCCAGTGTGCTTGCCGGCGTGTGAGATCCTGTGATTTCATGAAGTATTGGAGATTCGCATGATCAGTCCAAATCTCGAATTGGTGTCTGGCTCCTTCGAGGTAATGCCGCCAGACTTCTAGTCCTTGTATAATTGCCAACATTTCCTTGTCAGCTATGGGATAGTTTCGTTGGGTACTATCCATTGCATGTGAGAAGAATCCCATGAGGTGCCATCGTCCTTCCTTTTCTATTGAGAGGACACCTCTTGTGGCAAAGTTCGAGGCGTCCGTTTCCATCTGGAATTGTTGGTCTATATCCGGGTAGGCTAGAACTAGGGCTGTGGTAAAAGCTTCTTTTAGCATGTTGAAGGTGCTCTGTTCCACTTCTTCCCACTGCCACACTTGTTCCTTTTTCATAAGATCGTGCAAGGGCCGTGCGATTGCCGAAAAGTCTTTAATGAATCTTTGATAGAAGTTTGCTAATCCCAGGAAACTTCTCACTCCTTTTACGTTTTTCGGTGTTGGCCATTCTTTTACAGCTTCCACCTTGCCGGCTTCCATTTTTATACCATACTCGTTTACCAACATTCCCAAGAACTCCACTTCTTTGGCGTGGAATGTGCATTTCTCAGGTTTAATGAGGAGATTGTTTTCTTTTAGTCTCCGTAGGACTTCTAAAACGACTCGGTCGTGTTCCACTTTGTCGTCTGATTTGGTGAATACCATTAGGTCATCGATGTAGATGATGACCACGTTGTCCATGTCAGCAAAGATCTCGTTCATCATTTGTTGGAATGTACTCGGGGAATTGCACTGCCCGAAGTACATTACGAGAGGCTCAAAGACTCCTTTTGGTATAATGAATGCAGCCTTCCACTTGTCACCTTCCTTGATTCTGATATTATTGTACCCCCATTGAAGGTCCATCTTGGTGAACATCTTAGCACCCTTCAGCTTGTCCACTAGCTGAGAAATGAGCGGCAGCGGGTAGCTGTTCTTTATCATCCACTCATTGAGGTATTGGTAATCTTGTACCATGTGCTTTTTTCCGTCCTTTTTAGGAATGAAGAACACGGGTGCCGCTTGTGGGGACTTAGAAGGTCAGATGTAGCCCTTTCGTAATTGGTCTTCGACGAAACTGTTGACTTCGTCTACTTCTACGGGTGTCATATTGTACAATTTGCCCTTTTTGAGGACAAATCCTTCCTTCATGTCAATTGCGTGATCCCATGGTTTCCTTATGGGAAAATGTTCTGATTCCTTCTTGGAGAAACAGTCCAGATACTCATGGAACTGTTTTGGTACTAACCCCGCTGGGTTGTCATCGTCCTTTTTCTTTTCCAAGGATTTGATAGTGTCATAGGCTCCATGGGCAATGCCTTGCTCTTGCTCGTTGAGGGAGCGCAAGAAAGCACCTCTTTCTGCCAGAAAGTGACATGCCGGTGGACAGCATGAGAGTGTAACCTTGCCAGAGGGCCAGTCTATCTCTGGGTTGTGCATTTCAAGCCACTTGTAGCCAAGAATGATCAAGTTCTTTCCCAGTAATGTGACTTCCGCCACAACTTTCTCATGGTGTCCTTGGTATTGGATGATAAGTTTGATAGCATGCATAATACTGCCTCCTTGGTTCTTTGATCCATCAACGTTAAACACAGGGATCAGTCGTGCGAGGGGTTTCATGGGTAGTTTCCTTTTACTAGCCCATTCCTTGTTGACAAAGATACCGTTAGCACCACTATCGAGCAATGCTTCAGCAGCATGCCACTTGTCCTTGGTTGTCAGGTGGAAAACTTCTATTTCCACCAAAACTTCTCTTTTTGGTTTGATGGACCTTACTAAGATCTGTTCTGGGGTTTGTTCACTAATAGATAACGTAATGTTTTTTTTCTTTTTGTTTATGGGAAATTAAGCCTGCATTGTCTGTGCAGTGTGCTACTTCTTGAGCCATCCCATCGGTCTTTGTAACTACGTTCCGGTCAACGCTAGGCGCTATATCAAGGGAACTAGTCAGTAATTGTACTACAGGAATTGTCCTAGTTAAGGAATCATTCTCAGGCGATGCTCCAATACATCGTAAATAATTGAACTCTTGAGCCATCCCATCGGTCTTTGTAACTACGTTCCGGTCAGCGCTAGGCACTATATCAAGGGAACTAGTTGGTAATCGTACTACAGGAATTGTCCTAGTTAGGGAATCATTCTCAGGCGATGCTTCAATACATTGTAAATAATCAAACTTATTGTACATAGGAGAAGAAACATTGCATATAGTGTTCTTAATAGGGTCCTTTGGCACACAAACACCCAGTAGGTTTATGCGCCATATTCTTTTCCCTGGCTCTTCATTTCCACATTGTATTCATCACAGAAGTACACCCTCATCTGAGCGTACTCGTCGGAGTTTCGGTCTGGTAGACCAAGCTCTTTGGAGTCCTTTTTGGAGGACTTCTCAGAAGTCTCCACTGTGCAAACTTGTTTGAAGTCTGGGCATCTCCTTGCGTGACCACCTCCAAGGAAGTGGCACTTTGTGCATTCCTTTTTAGGGGAATGACATTGCTTGGCCTGATGGCCCTCCTTTCCACAGTTGAAGCAGCCTTGCGTGACTGCCCCAATGTCCATGGGTTCCCCGTCCTCCATAAGTACGGCTGCCAGAGCTGGACACCTTTGGAGTGAAGGGTTCCCTTTGAACTTCGAACCTGAGCTCGTATTGCTCCAGGGTCATTCCTACTTCTTTGATGATTGTCATATAGTCATTGGGGTCTTCTTTCCTTTTTCCTTGTTCAAATATTATGCGCATTATATCCTTGCACACATTTTTCTCCAAAAGCTGGCAGGCCTCGGAGTGGGAGGGTTCAGCCCTGAGATAAAGCTATTCCCAGTTGGTAAGATAGCAGTGAATCCGCTCCATGTTTCCTTGTGTGCACTTCTCAAGAAGACACATCGCCATGTCCTTGTCGAGGGAGGACCTAAATCTACTTTCAACCTTGACTTTGAAAGCTTCATAGTTGGCAGGGCCCCACAGGCCATCTGACAACCATTGTAATTTGATGTGGGCCCATGCTCCAGCACCATTTTTGTCGCCTTCTTTGGGACCAATTCTCATGAGGATGGCGATAATCCTTTCTGAGTCCTTTGTAAACATTTCCTGGTTTATGTTGTCAACTTTACGCTTATCTAATCTTTTATCTTATCTTATCTGATCTCTTGTGATATAGTGCTTAGCACTGAATGGAGTCAGACACGGACTTAGCATTTTCAAGTCATGGACCACTTTGGTTCTCACGGTCACGTGACATTCTTAGGTAATCATTCCAAAACATTCTATGATGTCATACCTTAGGGCAGACATGTATATCCACATGCACATGGACCATTAGCACAGCATCTGTATAGTATATAAGCAATGCATTCTCAACGAAGAACTCCAGTCAAGTTCTTGTTGAGCTTTTCCCTCAATCTACTCTTGTCTCTTAGTCAGTATCAACTGTGTGCGCCTGTGTCCAGTATTGGATTAGGGTCGACAACAGTTTAACTCCAGGTAGGTTTTCATTTTGATCCACCATGTTTCGAATTCTGTGGGGACCCCTGAGTATCCGCCCGGGTCAGGGACCACTTCAACTTTTTTGGAGATTTTAAACTCCGTATTGTGTGCATTTGGC
>JBBPLF010001108.1:0-11776 GCA_038089615.1 Aureoboletus auriporus
GCACGGACCAAGCAGTGCTTGTACAGGAATGAGCAGAGATTACTTACATGAGGAACGGAGATTAAATAAGCGATGGGAATAGTCACACGCGTGTGGGAAGTGAAGAGGTGAACTGTGAAGATGTGACGGTGTGATTATAAAGAGGTTGGGTTAAGTTAGAGTTTGAAAATAGAGTTCCTGACACCTTACCTTGCGTACTCTCTAGAATCGACTCCGTGTTTTTTTTCCGATTCTCCCAAGTGAGCCCCCATAAAGTCTGCCGGATTTTTTTTACCACCACTGACAAAGTGCCAGTCTCAGGACCCCATTACAACATGCGGATAGTTGTCCCACCTTCACCGTTGCTCAACATGCCAAGGTCTGCGAGAATCTGACCATGGAACTTAGCTACGGTCGTCTTCCCTGTCCCCGGTGAACCAAGGAAGACCCTTTGAGAACTGCATCAGCTCCTTCTCCGCCAACTCTCGCCGAGAACGCGTTTCTAGAAGTGCAAAAAAGTTGCGTGCAGAATCCTTGACCAACTCTCGACTCGCTCAGCCTGACGTTCGCGGATTTTGGCAAACATATTCTGCAATGCACGGACATTCCCAAAGCCTGACCTTCCAAGTGTGGTTTCCCCTGAAGGGTGAAGTCAATACTATACTCATGTGCTACGACACGACGTACCTGTTCCCGGGTTCCTAAGCAAGGCGAGATTGAGTCGCTCTTCGTTGATAGGCACGCCTTGACAATGCATTTCCGACCTTCCTATCGCTCATTCCCATCCTCTACGCCATCGTCATCGCTCTCCCGCTTGCCAGTTCTTTCTCCTCGCCACACTCGTCTTTGCCTGGCTTCTCGTCATACCGCCGTCCATGTTGTCCTCTTCCCTCGAGACCGTCCTCTATATATCCGACATCCTCACCCGCTTCACCCATCTCATCCTCATCATCTACGGTGCCATACACTACACCTACCCGCTCGTCCTATCTCTCTTTCTCTGGCTCTTCCGCCCCTCCAAACATGGGCAAAGACCGTTGGTTATATAAATTCCATCGCTGTTCTCGTCCAGATCCTCATCCCCTGCATAGCGCCCTGGCACAATGTCACCTGCGGCCTTACTCCTGCCACCTACGACGTCCCCCGTTCACCCGGTAGTCTCACTCGCAACGAGATGCTCTCTTTGGCGGCGACGGCTACCAAACAGTGTCCCTCCGTATTTGGTATGTGGCCCAGTCTGCATGTACGAGGGGCCACCCTCTGCGCTTTGTTCGTGACCCGTGTCGCCGTCCTCTACTGGAGCACCGTGTACCTCACCTATCACTACCTCATGGACGTCATTAGTGGTGGTGGTCTGGTCACCGCCTTCTTTTTACGTCTTCATGCCCGACGAGCGCCGTGCCCGTTCCCCCCATCCGGATGACCAGGTTCAGGACGAGCCTGTGAAGCTGCATGCAGCCTAGCGACTAAGAATTCGCCGGGAGGTTGTAGTAGGGTGCATCGCCACAAAGCGAGCATAGCTAGTTTCATTCGTGCCGACGAGCCCACAGATGGATGGGCAACAAGGGTTCATCTTTCCTCGGTGATCTCGAATCATAACATGTCCATCTATACCCGGTCTGCTTGTTTTGATTTACATACATTTTTGAATTAGACGCGTGGTCATTTTAACCACTGACCGAGTACCCTCGACGCCGTAATCAGCGCATCAAACATCTTCTGACCTGTCTCGTCGAGTGAGTCCTGCAACTCTGCCTCCTTCATCCAACCTATGCTGGAGTACGTTCCATGCACGCACCGATCCCCCTCGAGTATTGCCTGTCGATGCGTGAAGCGTCGCTCCCCGTTGCTTGGCGCCATACATTGCACAACGATGAAAGTTGGAATGATAAAACAGCGTTCCATCAGCGATATAAAAAGTCAGCACATTGCCACCATACACTCAAGGAGACTTGCGTTGGAGCATGAATTGAATCGCACCGGTGGTTGCTGGTGGGATCCAAGGACGACGTAGAGAGAAGCGTCTCCGCAGAGTGCGCTGTCCGCTGGGTGGGCATATGCGCACGAGGGGACGCAAAGACCTGTACTCACGTGTGCACCTGAGCGGGTTAGCGATCGCCGATACGCCAACGAAAGCACGCGTACCCCATGCGACCACGTTGGGAGCGCCTCCGAGTCGTGCTCCCCCTCCATGCGATGCCATCGTAGCACAAGATCGCGCTCCACCGGGTTAATCAACACGTTGAACAGTTTTCTACTAGTAGTCACATGTAAACTAGGCAATCAAATAGCCACATGTGCCGTACGTACCCATCTGCAGTGCGTTGAGGCATCCCAACAAAGTCGCTGCGACCCTCCGGACGCTCTCGGACGTGTACCACGGCACAAACGCGGGCTCGCCGACGTGGGGTGTTGGATGCCAAATGAGTTGGCGTGGCTCCTCGAATCCCGACGGTGCATCGATGAGGTCAGGTAGGGCGGGGAGGAAGTCTGGTGCGAGGACTGACAAGGCCGCCAACGTTCGGACCGGGTCTCATCATGCACAACCACTGTGCCTATCTTGACTTGCCTTGATTATTGCCATACACTTCATCATCTACCTCTACGTTCTCGCCAGCCCACATGTCAAACGCTGATATCTGCAAGCTAAAATTCGGCTCGAGGCTGTTACAGCGTTTGAAACCACGCACTTCAAAAGTAGGATCCGATTCGACAGACGGAATTAAAAACCAAAGTGATTGATAAATTTTCGCTGTCGTTTCCCAATGGGATAGCTTATACATAGATTTTTGTCAGCGCTTCTCAATGAAATCCTCAATCCCGCCAAAATGGATCCATCCGGGCGCAAAGCATGTCTGAAGGGCACACGTCGAAACTTCATAGATCCCATTCTTCATTGGGCCAACGACGTATCGTCCAGCACCAACATCCATTGGCTTTGTGGTGATCCTGGCTTAGGCAAGAGTGCCGTAGCTCACTCTGTGGCCGAGGAATGCTCTGTGGCCGGCACGGACCCTCGAGGTCTGTGCGTTGCATACCTATTTTTCGACAGGAATGACCCCGCCCTGAGTCATCCTAGCCTCGTCATCCGCACGATCGCCTATCAGTTCGCCATCAATAATTCGGATATCCGTGTTGTTATCTTGGAAGCTATCAAGAAGAACCCCAAGATAGCCACGGAACCCCTTGACAATCAGTTTACGAAGCTTCTACTTGAACCATTGACATGTCGAGGAAATCTCGGCTCCCCTGTTCTCGTCATTCTAGATGCGCTCGATGAATGTGGAGGCGAGAACTCACGTAGGGTCCTCGTCGACCTTTTGGCGAAGCGGTTCACCTCCCTCCCTCCCCCACTCAAATTGCTCATCACCAGTCGTACCGAACCGAACATCGAAAAGCCGTTCATGACATCTCCAAATATCCATCGCATCACTCGAGTCGAACTTCTACCATCCACAGAGGATGTCCTTAAATTCTTATACGATCGCATCCCTAGAATCCGTGAGATCCGCCCCTCGGTTCGGCTGCGAGTCACCTGGCCGGGAAGTCCAACCATGCTTAAATTATCACGTTTCATGGAGGGGGTCTTCATTTTGGCGACAACGGTGGCATCGTTCGTTGAAAATGCGTATCATCCACAAACTAGTCTTGAGTATCTGCTCATGTCGGACAGTACCAGCAGCATTGAAAGGCTTGATAGCCTATTTGGTACGGTTCTGGAATCAGCTGGCAACTGGGAAGATCCCCACTTTGTCGCAGAGTTCCACGCCATCGTCGGTGCTGTCCTAGTTGGACAGGTGCCAATGACGATCCTAGTCATTGATCAGCTTCTAGGTTTGAGGCGCTCGTCATCCGCCATCCTTTCATCTCTTCGATTCCTCCTTCAATACAGTCAAGATAAACCCATCAGGACCCTCCACGCATCTGTTACCGACTATCTCACGAATCCGAAACGGTCTGGGAAGAAGCCATGGTTTATTGATATATCGGATCGGCACCGGTTTCTGGCCCGTTGCTGCCTGCGCCTCATGACGGAGAAACTGCGATTCAACATATGCGATCTTGAGACGTCTCACGTGTTAAACGAGGATGTCCCTGGGCTACGTGAACGCGTTCAGAACTCCATTCCGGATTCCCTCGCGTACGCTTGTCAACATTTCGCAACTCATCTCCATCTCTCGAACACTGAACCATCCGAGTTTGACGGGCCTTATGGTATCAAGTGCTTCATGCGATTTCGGTTGCTTTTTTGGTTGGAGGCACTGAGTCTGGTGGGTGAAGACAAGATGGCTATACCAGTGATGGATACACTTGCGCAATGGTATCAGGTGAGTCGATCTCTCCCGTGATATACTCTTCAAAATTGACGATGAAATAGAGCAGCAACAAGGAGATGGCTGATCTCGCATATGAAGTCGTCAAGTTCATGACGATTTTTCGAGGGATCATTTCTCAGAGCACGCCACACTTGTATGTGTCTGCATTGCCAATGTGGCGACAGAGTTCACATATTCAACGGATATACGGTGAAAAATTCCGGGAGATAGTTCGAAAGAAAGGCAGCGGTGTGGATCTCATACCATCTTTGCAGTGTGTTATGAGAGGGCACGCTAGTTTGGTCTGGTCAGTCGGGTTCTCTCCTGACGGAAAGCGTGTCGTCTCTGGGTCTGGCGACAGTACAGTGCAGATTTGGGACGCTGAGACAGGGTCCGTCGTAGCTGGGCCCTTCAATGGACACATTGGACCAGTCAGGTCAGTCGGATTCTCACCTGACGGAAGGCGCATCGTCTCCGGGTCCGATGACAATACAGTGCGAATTTGGGACGCAGAGACAGGGCTTATCGTAGCTGGGCCCTTCAACGGACACACACAATCAGTTTTTTCAGTCGGGTTCTCACCTGACGGAAAGCGGGTCGTATCCGGGTCTTTCGACAATACAGTGCGAATTTGGGACGCGGAGACAGGGTCTATCGTAGCTGGGCCATTCGACGCACGTGCTGGATTCGTCGGTTCGGTCGGGTTCTCGCCTGATGGAAGGCGCGTCGTCTCCGGGTCATGGGACCGGACAGTGCATATTTTGGACGCTGAAACAGGGTTTGTTGTATCTGGCCCCTTCAATGGACACACCGGATTAGTCAATTCAGTTGGGTTCTCACCTGACGGAAAGCGCATCGTCTCCGGATCTTACGACAATACAGTGCGAGTTTGGGACGCCGAGACAGGGTCTGTTGTAGTTGGGCCCTTCAACGGACACATTCAATCAGTCGATTCAGTCGGATTCTCACCTGACGGAAAGCGCGTCGTCTCCGGGTCTTGGGACAAGACAGTGCGAATTTGGGACGCCGAGACAGGGTCTGTCGTAGCTGGGCCCTTCAAGGGACACACTGAAGAAGTCTTTTCAGTCGGGTTCTCACCTGACGGAAAGCGGGTCGTCTCCGGGTCTTTCGACAATACAGTGCGGATTTGGGACGCGGAGACAGGGTCTGTCGTAGCTGGGCCCTTCAACGGACACACTAAACCGGTCCTGTCAGTCGGGTTCTCGCCTGACGGAAAGCGTGTCGTTTCCGGGTCTTTTGACAAGACAGTGCGAATTTGGGACGCGGAGACAGGGTCTGTCGTAGCTGGGCCCTTCAACGGACACACTTTATCAGTCAGATCAGTTGCGTTTTCACCTGACGGAAAGCGCGTCGTCTCTGGGTCTTTGGACTATACAGTGCGGATTTGGGACGCCGACACAGGGTCTGTCGTAGCTGGTCCCTTCAACGGACACACCGGATCAATTAATTCAGTCAGGTTCTCACCTGATGGAAAGCGCGTCGTCTCCGGGTCTGACGACAAGACAGTGTGAATTTGGGATGCCAAGACAGATCCAAAGCGTGTGGTCTCTGAGCCAAGATCTGCGAGGCTGTTCAAAGCATTCACTTCTTTGGTCACATCAGTTGGGTTTTCACCTCATGGGAAGCACGCTGTTACTGACGACTCACAGGATCTGGTGTCCTTACCACCCGTCTTTGAATACCACAATCCATCTACATGGAAACTTGATGATGATGGCTGGCTTCGAAGTACATCTGGTGCCCTCGTCCTTTGGATACCTCACTACTACCCCAGGTCCGGTCTTTGCTTACCTCCAGTGGCCGTGGTTATCGAAGTTGATGTTCCAATGTTACAATTCGATATGAGTCATTTTGCGCATGGGGAACGATGGACAGAATGTTTCGATGGCACATACGACTAATTACTATGAGTTTGTATTGGCATACATTGTATGTGAATCTCACTGGCAGTGCGAGTACTGTCAGACAACATGAGTAGTTATCCTGAATCCTCAGTGTGCCCTTGTCTAAGTCGCGTCCAACATCCATTGACAACCTTTACTTGCCTTTCGCAATGCGTAAACAAGGTTCCTGCCGACGGAGTGCGGCGCTAATTCTAGTTTCTTTGCATTCCGAGATGCGATGTTCGGTGCATTCAACACCTGATGCGGTTCGGAATCAAAGAGAGCGGGATTGTCCCTGGTGGGCAAAGGGTCATGGTTGTTGTGATGTTTGGAGAACTCTTATCAGAGGAGTTGATAACAATGAAAAGGGGGAACGCGATCTTCGCGCAGAGAAGATATCTTAGCCGCCTGAGGAGAGAGTGAGAAGGCGGAACGAGGGAAAGATGAGTCATTTTAATTCCTATGTCAACCTTGGCTTTGAAGTTGGAGCGGACGACGAGAGATTGGTAGAATGTCATAGGCAGCGCTCGTAGACAGGTGCTAGGGTCGCTGAGCGGCTAGCGAGCAGCGAATCCACCAGGATCAGCTGCGATCCCCTCACATTGCCCAATCACAAACGCGTTGATCACTAGAAAGACTCATCTAAAATTCAAAATGACACGGCACGGAGAAAAGAGAAGCACAACGCTAGGAAAGGAAGAGCAGCACGTCGTGTCCACACTTATACCCGTTGGCTCAATCCCCCCATCCATCCCCACCGCACGACCCAAATCACCATTCTGTCATTGAAGCGCTGCTACCAATGTGCGCCTTAACAACGATGTGGTGCCATGAGCGACTCGACATTTTCACCCTTGTTGATGCCACAAGCTAGAATCCTTGAGTCCATGCACAAACCAACTTCGACATGCCCCGCAACACCTCTGTCGAGTACGAGAACCTGACACATTCCACTTCTCCCTCGAGTCGTTTCACTCGGTGAGTTCTCTCGAAGCAGGCATCTGCCCTCACACATATCCGACTCTGAGCCCGAGTCACAATATTTCAAGTCTTTCGACGACAGCGGGGGAAGGAACCCTTTTGAACAGGCCTCAGACATATCCAAACGTACCATCAATGCCGCTACGTCCTTCTATCTCCGTCAGCGCTCCAACGACCAACGTCAAAGAGTTTAGCCTCGGCTATGAGGGACTAGACAGTGAGTATGACTGGATGAGCTGCGACGACAGCGTACTTAGGAAGACGACGACCCCGCTTCCAGGAAGTGCAAGTGCAATCATATCTCCCTCGACAATAAGGCTTACCGTCCTTCGGTGTCCGACGTGGAAGACTCTGACAGCCGCTTGCCCGGTGGCGGAAAAAGCGCAGAAAAAGTGTTTAAAAGAAAGATATCGGACCCGGTACCTTGACTTCCCTGCCAGTCGCTGGATAGAACAAGCGACGAAGAAGAAAGAAAGGCTCCAAAGGTGGGGACGCCGAAGTCGATGAAGCCGAGGACGACCAAGAGAGCAGCTTTGAGAGCGAACAGGTCAGCTCTCAAGGTTCGTTGACTACGCTTTGTCTAATTTCTCTCTAGTATTCCTCCGCACACCTGGAATCTGTAGGTCATGAATCCATTTTGCGCACATCTCTCCCACCTCCCACACGATCATCTGTGCCTCCGCCGTCCAAATTCTAACCTAGCCTCGAAGACGGTCTGTCCGAGACTTTGGACGTCATATTGGAGTGCGACGAAGCTGAACCTCCTGCAGTGAACGGGATTACCAACGCTTCTGACCGTCCTTGTCGCGCCTTCTCAATCGGCAGCCTCCTCGATTCTCTCGCCTATAGAACATGTTCTTCAATACCATCCTTGAATGGATGCTCCTCCTTGCTTCTGTCGTATTCCTCGTTTTCGGGCGCGTTCTGGGCTCTGCATTTTGTGTCTTCCACAAATTGCGATCGTATCCTCTGTGGATCCTCGCGCATTCACTTATCTTGCCAAATTCGCTACCGTGGCGCTCGTTGTGTACCTTGCATGGTTCAAATTTTATGATCCACTGGTTCAACTGCTTCCCCAACGCACTTCTCCTCTCCCATATCACCCTCCGGAAATGCCCTTCACAAACCTTGATGAACTGGTGGGGCGCCTGCAAAACATTTAATTCACCCTTTCTGGTCTCTCGCTAGACCACCAACGAGCGCGAGCACAGCAAGATCTCTGGGCACGTACACAAATAGAGGTCGCGAATAGGGTACATGCTCTTGAGGCGCGCGTCCAGGAAGAGGCGAGACGCATTTCAGAGGCAGAAACCCGCCTCCACGCTTCAGCAAAGCCTAGTCTCTCGGACGTCAAGAGACAAATTGATGCACTCTAAGCACAACTTAGTGCAGTTGAATCTGCCCAGCGCGAGTCATCGTACCCATCTGTGTCACCCGAGTAGTGACGACGAGGCGCGGAGAAAAACTGAGACTGCTCGAGGATCGATTGGGTAGCGTCGAGGGAGGAGCACCTCGTCGATACTGCAGTCGTACGGTCCACCACACGTGATATTCTTTCCCGTGCCGACTTTGCCCTGCACTCTGCCACCCTCGAAATGCGTCCGACCACATTACGCGGGCTGGATGACCGGACACGGGTGTGAGATGGGTCGATCCCCGATCACGGCGTTGCATCAAGACATCCACAGCGGACACTGTTGGCCTATGAGCGGTGACTTTGGCCAGCTCGGTGTTGCGCTCTCTTTTCCTACGGTCCCAACTGCGTGCGGATGATGAGCACGCGATAAGAAGACAAACGCTGACATTAATCAAGGCAGCATTTATGCGCACACCGTCAGAAAAGCATACACTCCGGTTAAAATAAATGGTTCAACGTGACGGGATGTACGACCGATCCAATCGAGGCACCAGAAGCAACGAGGCTCATTGCAAACGTGCGATGGCGGCGGGAAATAGTGAGATTCCACTACTGTAGTCGGGATGAACAAGATCACTTGGGCCAACCCGAGGCCAATTCCTTGGGCAAGGCAGATCTGTCCATCCAAGTCGATCGAAATACTTGGTCGCAAGATGACAGACCTGATTCCGTTAACCACGCTGCGCGAGGGAAAGCATGAAACAGATAAATGGCGGTAGTATCGATCCTCCGATGAGCAGATAGTAGCTTGGTACTACATTGAGCATGGAGCGTCAGACAGCTTCTGAGGGAAGGTACAAATAACCCTCATCATAGAGCAAGCCTAGAACATGGCTAGTAGCGCACTCCAGAAACCCATTGACGCTTCCTATTCAACTATCGAGCAGGTTTGCCGTGACGCATACACAAAGCTGTAGATACTTACGATATCCTAGAAGTCGATTCATTGGTTAGATAAAGCAAGGAATGATAGATTGACACCGTCAACGTAAGGCGTCGAACGCACACACAACTTGAGGATGATCTTGATAAAATCCAAACAACGTTGTGTACCTGTCTTCGTGTGAGTAAGTACATCGCTGGTAAGCATCCTGCGTACCCGAAAATGCAGAACTGCACAAGTACACTATTTGGGCAGTAGATCGAGTATCTCTCACAGGGACATGAGCTCGATGAACTAACTAACGTGCCAATTACCGCGCATCATACTGCAGTACTGCCCTCTGGAAACTGATAAGGACCATCCCCCACCCTGAATTGAGTTTTCTTTGGAATCTGAGATTGGGCGAAGGCAGTGAGTCCCTTGTCACGGTCTGAATCGATGGCGCGTTTGAAGGCATCCTATGCACTGAAGACGAAGTAGGTAGCAATCTTGGAAAACCATCTATTATTCTGAGTCGCTGTTGATAAAAAAAGCACGGTCACCAGACACTCGTGCTGTAAGGGATGGTGAAAAGGAATGGTCAGCAGTGACAACAGAAACCATTGGACATAGAGTTTCTCACATTTGTGATATTCGATATCACTCACCTCCTGGCACGTGCCAATACATATGTAATTGGCTGGTCATATCTCGCTGTGGTTCAGGCCTACATCAGCAGAAATTCAGGGAGTGTTATGTGATCGACCGCAGTTACATGACACCATATTTATCAAGTTCAGAAGGTAACAACAAGATTCAATGCATACATTATTATATCATTAGTGGTCTGAGGTACAAAGTCAGTCTTACTTGTATTTTCGATCTTTGGAGGTGGCGGCCGTCCATGAGAACACATTTTTGGATGTTTTTATGGCGAGCTCGCATGAGGGATAGAAGATGATGACAGGACCCTCGCCATGCCAGCGGACAAAAGGAAGACAGACTTGTTCCTCGAGAGCGAGCATATGATGGGAGATAGGATGCAGGGGGTTTCCCGGAACTCGTGAATGCAGTTCCGATCATGTCTCGACTGGAGAAACTGTGGGGTGTGGGCATTAAGGAGAAGCGAGCGAGCGTACGCGGTGAGCATGCCTTACAGCTGGATGGGCGTGGGGGTGGTGATCTTAATTGGACTTGAGGGACTGAAACATGAAGCAGATGTGATACTTTTCGCGTAGAGTCGGTGCTGGTCTTTTGCATGATGACAGATGTATTTTAAGGCGCTGATGAGCTCAACCATGAGTTGTAAGAGGGGCAACGTACGAGGTTCTGAGTGACTCTGAATATGCAGGGTAGAACACTACCTTTTGTGAGCTCGAGAGACGGAGGCGAGCTGTCTCCGGCTAGCTATGGTAGGGGGGATCTCTGAGTTAGCGTCGGCTGTACTCCCTTTTTCTACTTGTCTTGTGGCATCTAGACGGCGGGGTGAGACATGCGGCAAGACAAATGTCTACGAGGAGCATTTTCTCTTTGCGCGTATTTTCGCTCCATCGCTCCTCTTCGCGTCTCCCTTCTCTAGTATAGCTCCTTCAACCATTTCTTTTCGCGCGTGTCAGAAACGGTCGAATCACCATAGTGCAGAGTCTGGCGAGTCTGGCTTCGCGTCGCTATGGCGTCCGGGCGAAGGGGACTTGAACGGGCTAGCTGATCTCGTCATGCACAGCACTGCAAGCCTTCGAGAAACGTTCAACGCCGCTTCCATCTCTCTCACATTACACTGCTACTCCCTGTCGTGTCACTCTACAGCTTTAAACCACATTCCTGCCGTGATTGTTGAATTGTAACAGGTTCGAAACCAGCCCACATGTCGAACGCTGATATCTACAACCCAAAACCACCCACTTCAAAAGTGGGAACCGTTAAATCCGATTCGACAGACAAAGATACAAACCAAAGTCGGTCGATAAATTTTCGCCCTTTCCCAGTGGGATAGCTTATACATAGATTTTTGTCAGCGCTTCTCAATGAAATCCTCAATCCTGCTAAAATGGATCCGTCTGGACGCAACGCATGTATGAAGGGCACACGTCGAAACTTCATAGGTCCTATTCTCCATTGGGCCAACGACGTATCCTCCAGCACCAACATTCATTGGCTTTGTGGTGATCCTGGCTTAGGCAAGAGTGCCGTAGCTCACTCTGTTGCCGAGGAATGCTCTGTGGCCGGCACGGACCCTCGAGGTCTGTGCGTTGCATACCTATTTTTCGACAGGAATGACCCCGCCCTGAGTCATCCTAGCCTCGTCATCCGCACGATC
>JBBPLF010001109.1:0-11756 GCA_038089615.1 Aureoboletus auriporus
GCCAAATCTGGGCCAAATCACATGATCCAGGTACTGGGAGATAGCCGAGAGTGTGTACTCTAATATGTCTCCCTAAAGCTAAGCGAATTCCCACAGTTGTTTGCAGTGCACTGCATGCACTGCATCAATGTTAGTTATTGGAACAGTTTTTGGAGTCACTATATAAGAGGCAGAATGACAGATGGAGAATGGAGGTGTAAGTATGAAATGACAGACAGGAAATGGAATAGGGATGAGTGACAGTCAGGGAAACAAGGGATGAGTGACAGATGTAAAATAGAGAGTATATATGAGAAGACAATGAAAGAGTATAGAAGTATAAATGAAAGTCCAGAGGATGGAGATACTTAAGTGCACAAGAATGTGCTGGAGTTGTCACAGGATAACTGGAATTGTGTCATAGTGACTGGAGTTGGACTTAGAGAAAAACTGGGATATGACAGTCAGCCACTCTTTAGCTACCACAATTTGACAAGGAAAATTGTGTCTACAATAATCAACTGGAGATTTTCTAGGACAAATACAATTAGCTTACTTGTACCACTACATATGTAATGGCCTATGATGTGACCTGTTTTATATTCAGTAGTGTGGCCACAGAAGTGTGTGTTCATTTTTTTCCACAATAGCACTTGATTATATCATGGCCAATTGCTTCAACATTTTGATCAAGATTGACTGAAGATGGGAATATGAAAATGCCTACAAAAGAAGTCAGTATCATTCTACTGGCAAAGTGTGGTCCTCATGAATTTTGAGAAGAATGGGGCCTTTGAAAAGACCTTTGGCTGGGTGTTGTAGGTCAAATTTGTCATTGTTGTAGAGAAAATGTGGCCACAAATTGGCTATGACCAGATATTCTGGATGTCATTCCTGAATCTTCTGGCACACTCTAGTTGGCCCAGTACTCTTATGAGTGGGTGAAAAGTGAAGGATGAAGAACTTACTCTTCATTATCCCAATTGTATTTGATCAGGTAAAGGAGTCTGCCAGTGGCATTGAACCCACATTTGAATTTTTCATAGAATAGGCATCCATTTGGTGAGTTTGGATCTTCAATCCAATCAATAATCATAGTCTTCAAGCAGGATGCATCATTGCTGCATGCAAAATCACCCCCATCAGTAAGCTATAGTAGCACTGTCAGTAGCTTCCCAGAATGAGTGATGCAGCTCACCTTCTTGACAATGTTGTCAAGCTCTAGCATGTTCCTGTGGCTGTGAATCAACCCAACAAGATCAGGGAGCCACAAAACCAATTCTTTGTAGCACCTGTAAAGCCATTGCTGGCTAAAAAATGTCAGCTTAGCATTATACTGCTGGTAAGACTTACTCTTCAGAGGCAATCTCTATCTGCCTCAGGCACTCTTCACTAACCTGCTTCATCAATGATGTCAGTGATATTGTCACAAAGGGTGACCAAGTGTCTGATACCTATCCCTCACATGCACCAGTCATCCTGAGCATCACTGATGTTTGGGGTACATCATAGGTCTGAAATTGTTAAGCCATGAACTTACCTGTTGGGCTCTCTTTCCTTGCATGTTTGCAAATGGCACAACTCCTGGAGTTTGAAGGCTAATGAAGCCACTTGTTGTTGCAAACTAATTGTTTCCTGTGAGGAGCTCTCCCCTAACTCCACTCACAAGTTAAGCGTTCGATTTTGGGCCAAAGGCTCCGAGGCAATGCCACAGTGTCATGGAGAAGACAGCCGAGCCACATGTTTTCACACTTGAGCTAATTAAGGGCTCGTTCAGTATCCTTGCATCAAGTAGCTTACATCAAGTAGCTTAGCATTGGTTAGGGTAACCAAACTACCCAACCGCTACCAGCACAGCAGTGACAGCACTAGAGTTGGCACTCAGCTGACAGCAAACTTCCTGGCATCTTGGCCTTGTGGTTTCCAAATTCTCGGAGGCTGAACTTTGCTTTCGCCATCAAGACATGTTTTCCCCCTATGATTGCTACCACAAGCACATTCCCCACCTTTTGTATGGCTTCAGTGCCTTTGTTGTCCTTTGTGCCATTAAAACAATCGAAGTCATGAATGGTCCCTCTAAGAAAACTCGTACTTCCTGGTCGACCCAAGAGACCCATGTGATGCTTAATCTGTTGATCGATCAGATGGCAAAGATGGGCCAGTCATCCATATTCTGTCAGTCTGTTTATGCAGAAGTTGCGACGAAACTAGGGAATGGTAAGCATTGGTCTGCAGTATCCAACAAATGGCAATCAGTACGTCTTCATTTTATGCTATTTTCCCGACACAACTGATCATTGATAGTTAAAAAAAACCATGAGATCCATTCAAGGTTACAACAGCTGCCATTCTGGCTGCCTCCCTTATGATCCGAAATATGGTATACGGGTTTCCGAAGCTGACATGGATACATGGAATCGATACATTGCAGAGGGTTCAAGTGAAATACATATTAACTTTTCTCTTTTAGAGCATTATACCAACTCAATTCAGAGTAAAGATATGATGTCGTTCAAAAACAATCCTTGGCCGTTCTACGAACAGATGATAATACTTTGCCCTACTCCCAATTCTGCTGGTGCTGCAGGTGACTTCTCTGCAGAGCCGATTGAGGAAATATATGAGCTTCCACTGGCATCTGATCCATCCTCAAGTCATAGCTTCTTTGATGCTGCACCATGATCTCCCCTTTCAGAGACTCCAGGAATTATGGAGCTTGACGAACTACTGCAGCTTGGGCAAGACATGTTCTCTGACAATCCTTCTCTCCAGCTTCACACAGTTGACACCACCATCTCAACTTTGGCTGAACTTCAAGTTGTTCCGACTGCTCAAACATTTACCCAACCCACCGAAGAGCCCATCCCACCAACCTTGTCGGTTCATGGTGGCCCAACCCATTCACACCACTCATCCTCACACCTTTCGTCTCCCTATTCCCGGCCTGCTAGCACCAACGCCTCAAACTCAAGCTTGAAGGGGAAATCCAGGGCGTGTGCTTCTGCAGCCACTGGCCCAGATTCCGTCTCTCATAGGTCATCATCAGTCAGCACATCAGTGATGGGGAGTAAACAGTCACGGGTCTCACAAGCTACATCATCCATGGCAAATGCCGCTGCATTAAATGGTATGGTGGGCATACTATCTCGTGCCACAAACTGTATGACCGGCTTCCAGGATATGATGTTACATCCAGAATCATCATCCATGGAAACCTCAGAATCCAGTGTCATATGCCGGGTGTCGGCCATGCTCAACAATGACACCCATCTCTTCAGCGCTACGATGAGGGCCAAGCTTGCGCTTGCGTTTCACAAAAACCCTGGCCTATGTCCAATTTTTGTTGAATTAACAGATTCCGAGCTTCGAAAGGAGTTTGTGTTTAACTGGTACCAAGAGACATATGGTCACCCAGCACCCGAGGCCCAGACATCATTTTCCGTAGAGTTGAGCAATTCCCAGGCCAGTGCTTTCAACAACCATTACAACAATGCTCTCCAATTTGATCCGTCATATGATTTCAACATGTAGCCTTTTTTTTATATGCAAGATGGTGGACTGATTTAATGTACCCCGTTCTGTCACGTTTGTTTTGTAGTGTACTACATCAAATGTTGTAGTCATGTTGTAGAAAATGCTATTGCCGGTACTACAAGCTACTAATCACATCGTCATTATCGTCTTCAAGATGATTATCAACTCCGTGGTCAATATTGCGCTGAATGTCCTCTAGCTCCAAGTCTGGGTCTAAGTCCGAGTGACGAGCGCGT
Organism: Aureoboletus auriporus; assembly: GCA_038089615.1. Lineage (NCBI taxonomy): Eukaryota > Fungi > Basidiomycota > Agaricomycetes > Boletales > Boletaceae > Aureoboletus > Aureoboletus auriporus. The sequence goes on from JBBPLF010001109.1 coordinate 3,750, forward strand.
CTGAGTTCCTCGTAGCTATTCCACATGTCAATGGCAACCCTTTCTCGCAACTCCATATCCCCATCCTCAACATTGTCGATGTCGTCGTCGTCGATGACAATGGGGTTATTGATTTCAGACTCGTAAAGGCATATGAAGTTATAGATAGCACATAGTGCATTAGAAATGCGGACTTGAATTTCGATGGGATACTTCTGTGGGAGAAGGAGAATCCGGAAGCGGTTTTTGAGGATACCGAAAGCATGCTCGATAGCATTCCATAATGATGTGTGCCGCAAATTGAAGAGTTCTTTGTAGTTGGCCGGCCTGGATAATGTTTATCAGGTTGAAAATGAAACAAAAACAAGAAAATCTTACCATACATTTGCACATCCCCATTCAGCCAAATGGTACCGCACACCTCAATAGGGAACAAGTAATGGAGCCCGAGATGCATAACCCAGGTCAGTGAGGAGATACTTCCCCTCAGGAATGACTAGGCCGCGTCCCATTGTATTTTCATATACCCGAGAATCTGATGCTGATCCCTCCCATCCACTGAGTACGAACCGGAACATAAGGTCGAAATTGCAAACAAAGACACAGTTTTGAGATAGGAAACCTTTTCGGTTCCGAAATGCACTGGCTACATAACTAGGTGGAGAGACTGGAATATGAGTACCATCAATAGCGCCAATGACATTCTTGAAATAGGGCCAAAATTTTGGATTTGAGCATAGCTTGGACGAGACCGAATTGTCAAGATGATGGATAAATGTGGTAAAGAAAGGTTGTGAGGAGAATACCCTGACCATCTTTCGAAAGTATCTGCAAAACAAATTGGTGAAGTAATACAATTTTTGTACTAGAGGTATGCACCGTGAAATTGTAGCATTTGATCGCTGGAATCGCTCCCCAACATGTGTCATGATGAGACCAGTAACACATGTATACAGGAAAATTGCAACTTGTTCCTCTAGTGAAACAAATCTTGAATTCACATGGCCTTGGAGCCTCAAGGTTGAGATGAGGTGGTTGAAGGTGTCAGCGTACATGCCGAGTTCATTACGGATACGATTCGGGTGGCCTGCAAGGAGTTCCAGTAGCCACCCTTCACCGGAAAGGGCAGATGTATGATATGGTTCCGGGTCTTTGCGAGGAGGAGGAACGGAGATGAGAGCTATCGTACTTGAAATAGCGATGACTATAATGCTGAAGAACAGCATCAAGTGCCGGAGAATGCGTTGTCGCTGCTCTGGTCGTAGGGGATGCATCTGATCTGAGTCCGTACAAAGTTCAGCCTCCGAGAATTCGGAAACCGCAAGGCCGAGATGCCAGGAGGTTTGCTGTCAGCTGAGTGCCAACTCTAGTGCTGTCACTGCTGTGCTGGTAGCGGTCGGGTAGTTCGGTTACTATCCTAACCAATGCTAAGCTACTTGATGTAAGGATGCTGAACGAGCCCTTAATTTTGTCATCTGCCACATGCATCGGGTCGAGACTAAGCTTTTCTACTCTATGGTGCAAGCTCAGGGTAACTCGCTTCCCGTGTACCGTTTACATGCTCATGCTCTCGTGCTAGGTAATCATCGACTGACCCACTGCGAATCTTTGCCCCGCCAGTCCTTCCCCTGCCGCTATCTCTCTCCTTCGGCGACCGTGCGTCATGGAGATGAACGCGCTCGCGGCATCTAACGTGTCGACCCAGAGACACCATACTGTATCACCTCTCCTGGAGACCGTGATCATGAACCTCGGGATGTTTCGACGACCAACGCCACTGAGGAGCAGAAACTTGGCAAAAAGCCTCCAAAGCCGAAACCACGATTGGACGCGGAGCAACAACGCGCGAAATAGATCTCTGAAAATCGAGATTCATATTGCAGAAAAAGGACAATGCGTTGATGTGCGATGATTTGATTTGGTTTGACATGAACAACTGGAGTAAGCCAGGACGGCTGCCTCAGCTCTAGGTGTTTCCTGCAAGGAACCTCAGTCGCCAACGCTACAAAATGGCCACAAAGCTATTCCAACACTCAACCGTCGAACAGGAAGTGCTTCCGTCGATCCAAGTGTTCTGTCGCATCCATTGAATGTTCAATCCAAAGGCCACAGAACCTGCATCACCTTCAACGATGTTTTCTATAGCCCAACCTGATAACTAGATATGTGCAATGGCCACTCAAGTGGATGCTCTTGCATCAGAGCACACAACACTAATCGAAACGGCCGCAAGGCAACAAATGGTATGTCTATTCTCTTCCTTTTCTTGTCCAGGGAGTTTAAGCGTCACAGGTCACAGAAGAGATGAATGTAGATGCGTTTGACATCCTGCGTGTCGAAGTGGAGTGTGTCCGGTGAGAGATCCGTTTCATTTCCTGAGAGACTGTCTTATGACAAAGTAAAACAGTCTTCGAGCCAAGGTTGTCGACCTTCGAGAACAGTTTCAACATGTACATTCCCATCCACATGCTCGAGAGACGGCCCTTATACGCAAAATCGCATAGCTTCAAGCGTCCTCATATACACATGCCACCCAATATGACAAAAACGACAAGGATAACATTGCACACTGGCAGTATGGCTTCACCTGCACAGTCACAAACTCAACGTGCACATGCATGATTGACATACACTGCGTGCGTGCGTTTAATTGTGCAAAATGACCCTCATAGGCACGCGTATGACGCGTCGTCGTATCATCGCATGTCACATTTGCATAGGTGATACCGTAGTTGGTAGCACGCGCACACGTACGATGACAATACTCAAGTTCGTCGTTCTTATGTCGGAAAATTGTCGTGAGGGAGTCAAAATACCGCCACGACAATGTTTGTCATTTGAGTCGTCATCAATGTCATTGTGGGGTGAGCCGAGAGCGACGATGACGTCATGTGTTGAAACGTTGAGGGAAGACGTCATTGTAATAGGTGGGGAGGGGGAGATATAGGGTGAGTCGATATGGTTGGTGCGCTACATGGGGTGAGGACAAAAAAAGACTGAGACGGCGATGCGGGGACTGGGTGGGGGGCGGGGTGACAGGGGGAACTTCGGCGACGAGGTGTTGTGGTTGTTGTGGTTGAAGGTTTGCAACGTTGATGGGTCGACCGAGGGCATCCCCAGGAGCGCTGAACACCAGTGGACGGATCAACATTAAATATTAAACGTTCACTGCGGTCGGGTCACAAGGACCGTGGTTATTGGTGGTGCTAAGCTTATGGTTAGTACACGTCGACGTCGGGTAGCACGGTGCTTGAGTGTGTAGTTGGGTCGACGACCGTGTTGTGCCTGGGCCAAAGATAGTCGTGCATAACGACGACAAAAGTCAGAATCTGCTGAGCTCAAATTTGCATGCCGCTACCTTCCTGGTGAATAGACATTCAGCTTGTCGTGAAAGGCGGGTTGGCGTAATGGTAACGCGCTAGTTTCCGGCGCTAGAGATTCTGGGTTCGAGTCCCAGGCCTGTCGCTTTTTGCACCGCACATTTCATTGTAAGTACACTCTACTGCTATTCTTACATGGTTACACATAGGATTCAATCTACACACGTTTAAAAGACGGGTGTGTCAAAAGTACCCTCCGGATCTTACAAACAGTCAATGCAAACAATGAATCCCACGCAGATTAGGACTTACCTTGCCCTTCGCGGTAAATATACTCTTTGTCTTTTGCCGCAAGGTGCATGATATACGTTGCCATCTGATGCGCCTCGGTCGCCACCTTTGTACTGTGCAACGCGCCTGCACGAACTGCCGCTGCAGCCACATGATATCTCGAAACGAGGTTGCACAACATCATGTCAAACGAAGACGTCGTCGTCCCTTCTTCTTGATACCTGTTTTTTTCCTCATTATTAGTGTGACACGGTGAAAGCTTGTAACAACGAACCCCCCGATTGATATCCTTTCAAGATTGGACCGACCCGACAACAGACCCTTGACCTCGATCGGATAACTGTGATAATTGACAATGACAGGTCTATCCTGCGTGAAAAGCGAAGCAAAGTCGTCGTCGGTGAGCGCGTGCGGGTGACTCCCCGTCGGACCCAGGATCATCAGATCCGTCACATTCACAACACGCACACGGAGGGCTGGGACCAGCTGGCGGAGAAGCGAAGCCGCCGCAATTACCTCAAAGGTAACCTCTGTGCCAATGCCGACGAGCACGCTGATCAATTTGTTAGAGGTAGAACACAAATGCAAAAAGAAGTCACATACACGTCTGGATTCACGCCGTCATAACTACTCGCAAATTTCCAGACAGAAGCACCCGCCACGCAATGCTTGAGAAGATGAATACAAGTCAACGGCAATCCAAGAAAACCAAAAAAACGCACATGATCCGCCTCTTCCGGACTCAACCACACCGTCGTCGGCTGTTTGCTACCAACCATCAAATTAATATAGTTCTTCGCTCTCAAACAGTGCGCCATGGTAGAAAGGAAACAATTCGCATCAGGCGGAAGATAAACTCGCGCCAGTCTCGGTTTCAAATCAAGGACAGCCCCAATGAAGGACGGGTTTTGGTGCGAGAAACCATTGTGTTCCTGTCGAGCCCAAGTGGAGGTCTCCAGGTAATTGACAGAGCCAATGTCATTGCGCCAACTAGTCTCATGCGCCTAATGATCCAAAGCGTCAACGCATCGTAAATGACGAATCGACGGCACGAACCATCTTTGTAAACTTGCTATACTGCACCATCATCGTGTGGATGATACCTATAAAGGCTTCATACGTCGGGAAGAGGGCCGTCCTTCCAGTGAGTGTATACCCTTGGAGCATGCCTTGACAAGTATGTTCGGACAGGATTTCAATGACACGTCCCCCTTGAGCACGAGAAGCGACATCCCATTGCAAGTTTCGCCCAGTGACGTCGAATACAGCATCCAACTTGTTCGAAACCAATTCGTCTGGGGAGAAAATCCTAAAGGTGTTTGGATTGCTAGTAGGCGCCAGGTAAGTCTTCAGCAAGACACGGAACAATTACTCACTTCTTGATGACCTCGCGTAGAAAGGTTCCAATCGTCTTCATACAGCTGACTTCGCGACCGCTTTCGATACCAAAAGACATCCAGTTAGGAACATCCAGTGGCTGGAACGCCGCATATGCCTCCTTCCTAAAACCAAGCCTCTTCCCCTTCACACTGGGAATGATCTCCAAAATGTCCTTGGCGAGTCCGTGGATAGTAAAGAGTTCTTCAGGTCGATAACTAGCTAGCCACTCTTGCAGCAATCTCAGCTCTTCCAGCGACGTCTTAGCCTCAGGAAGCGGTACTTGATGCGAACGGAACGATCCCTCGATAAACTCCCCATGCAGTTTTTTGGGACCCGACCAGCCTTTCGGGGTACGTAAAATCAGCATTGGCCAGCGAGGCTTGACAATAGGTTTCCCCGAACGTGCGGCGTTCTGAATACGGGAAATCTCGCCCAAGGCCCATTCCATAGCCCCCGCCAGGTCTCGATCGATATTCTGTAAGTCGTCGACGATACAAACCTGATACCCGTAACCACTGGAAACGCATTCGTCAAGTGCACATATCGAGGACGACTCTATGCAAACCTGAACAACGCAATCAACTCTTTATCGTCCATACACCCAAAAATAGTGCGCTCTGAAATCTTGAATCCATTCAGGTGCAAAATAGGCAATACAGCGCCCGACTCTGCAGGATCGATATATTTGTACCCATGCCACGCGGTAGCAGTCGGACCCGACTCAGCCTCGCCATCCCCAACCACGCAGGTGACGACGAGGTTCGGATTGTCCATGATGGCGCCAAACGAAACGCTGAGCGCGTAACCCAATTCACCGCCTTCGTGGATACAGCCAGGTGTCTCTGCATTGATGTGACTAAATAACAACCAGCGTTTGAGAAAACGGGAATGGCGTATGGGTCTAGGACTCGCCTCGGAAATCCGCCAGGTGTACTAAACTTCGTAATGAGCCTTGTCAACCCAGCTCTGTCACGCGAATATCGCGGCCAGAAATGCGCGAGCGATTCTTCAAGCCACAAACAAGATAAAATGGCAGGTGCGCCATGCCCTGGAACACCATCATTAAAAACACCTATGCTCCGAAAACGACTCACCGGGCCCCACAACGAGGAGGGCATCAATATCCGTCTTTTTAATGATGCGATTTAGATGTGCATAGACGAGGACAAGACCGGGACAGGTTCCCCAGTGTCCGAGTAAGTGTGGCTTGATATCGTCCGAGGTGAGCTCGCGCTCGAGGAGAACATTATCCCTCAGGAAAATCATCGCTATACATACCCCTCAGCATTCGGAACACATTCGCAATAGGGGCTAATCACCAGCAGCCATGTAATTCGCAGCTCGGGTGAACTTGCGGAGAGAGACGAGTTCGGCGGGGGCGATGACCGCGTCCGTGCCCATCCGTGTACGGTAATCCAACACGGAATCAGGGAGATGAGACGGGTCCGCGGGCGGGTTTGGTTGGGCGATACGTTGACCGGGCATTGTGCAGTGCTAGTCGAGAGTAGAAAGGGGAGCGCGATGACCCTTCGAATTATAACATCCCAACTATGACCGCATACTTGAATCGGAGTGACGTAGTAAAATATCCCCCTATCCACAAACCTCGATACTAATTGCCAGCTGGAGTCGCTGTCAACAGAACCTCCAGTGCTCACAGCTTCTGACCGAAATAAAGGTAAAACAACCAAGTTATCATATATTGAGACTGGGCCAACGAAACTGGCCGTTGGACTGGGATAGTGCATCATGAGAGTATGCACAGCCTAGAATGTGTTCAGAATATCCAACGATCCACTCGCTGTGATAAATTACTACAGTTACCGCCCAAAAGTCACGAAGTCCAGTGACATGCACACACACTGGCACCCATAGGATCACATCGGAAACCCCAGTCCGAGAACACGCCACTTACGTCATCCATTGCAATCAATCAATCCATCAGCACACATGACACAACGAATCAGCATGCTTCACCAAACGCTTGGCTTGGGACTGACGCCTTCGAGACCTCGATAGACTTCCGCAATAAATCCCGATGCACCTGACCAAACCGTCCATATCACCTCAGACAGCCAAAAAAAAAAAACGCCGAGAAACACGCACTCGTGCCGCCGGTATAGCTCACGGGATGTATCCGACAATGGGTATTTTGGAGCCGCCGGGTATGTTTTCGTGGTGCAGTCCGACGAAACCAATTTGAGAGACAACACCAGAAACAGTAGAACGTATTGAGAATTGGGACCAACAGTTCGAGTCGGACGAACCGGTGTCTGTTGACGCGCGAGTTGAGTCACGCTTGATCGACGAGCCGCCGGTTTGGCATGCGGGAACAGCGGATAGACTGGGCTGAGTGTTGAATGAAACACGGGCCCGGGACAAAGAAAGTGGGATGCTGAGCGGCGAAGCCAGCTGGCGTGACGATGCAACTACAAAAGCTCGAAATCATTCCCACGGCACTTCAGCTTTGGCACTCTAAAGCGCTGCCTATCCCGTCTCCTTCAAGTTACTTGTCTCTACTCGTATATATGCGCTCAGGACACCGTATACCGGGCAATGGTTGCAAGCTCGATGAAGTTCAGTAAGGATAAGTTAACTCTTGTACTCCTTCATTATTGGAATATCTTTTGCCCGTGTGCATCGATCCCCATGCGTCATCGTCCGTTTCATCGTCTCTCTCTTCGTCGTTTCGACCTTCGACCTTGGTCGGATTTTTCTTCTCTTGGTCCTTTCATCGTAGCTTTCGTCCCGCATTCAACCGGATTCACTGGGGATCATTGACATTTCTCAGTCATCCTTCGCATCACCAACACGCACGGAGCCCCCGGGTCAAGCACATACTCGCACCCCCCCCCCACACACTCACTTATCATTCTTACAGGGCGTCAACTGCAGTCGACGACCTGAGTGACACCAGGACACTCTTCAATCGCGATCTTGTCAGATAGTCGTACAAAATGTGTGTCAAAGCCAAAACTCGGCATCCAGTGAACACTCTCTGGCCATCTCAAGTTGTTCGTCTGTCCTACAGGCCAAC
>JBBPLF010001110.1:0-11754 GCA_038089615.1 Aureoboletus auriporus
CACCACAGTCAAGGATCTCTATCCTGGATGCGAAGGTGATAATCGCTACTGCCGTGCTGACCTACAATACCTTATACAGGATTACAAAAAGAAATCTATGTGTAGTCAAGATGAACTGGGAGAGTATTGGTGGAAGTTTACCAAAATCTCTCCCATGCTTATTGCCAAGAATAAGCTATCCAAGACAGAACATGATTCCATGTTCTTTGTGGGTTTTCCACAAGATATCAAGAACTGGATTCGTCATCGGTTGTACCTGATTGCTGATATCATTGAAGTGGCTAAGTTTCTTTTGACAGGATCAGCATTGCGCAATGCAGTTCCATCTATAGTGCCATTCTTGACACCTTCACTGCAACATTATCCTCAATTTCCTCAATAACATACTCCCACTCCTCAACAACCAGTCTCATGACAAGGGGGTGGGAATGTCAAGGCCGAGTTCACCAATACCATACAGCAAGGGCATCAGCAGCAAGAAGGCAACCTGAAATGTGCCTTCTGTGGCGATCCTGCCCACTTTGTAAACAGTTGCCCTCATGTTGACGAGTATATTCACATGTCGTGCGCTATCCATGGAACCAATTGCTGGCTATATACATGTATGTCCAATGGTTCTCACATTCCTAGAGTGCCGGGTGTGTGTTGTCTAAAGGATTGCTTGGATTGTTTGGGGGCAAGCACATCATCCGCTTCTTCATCTTCCATAACAGTTCCTACTAACATGAGCTCTTTGAGTTCGGTCAATACCTTTTCTAGGGATATACATGCGCATATGACCTCTGGCATTTGGTTGGTGGCAGATGCGCCTATTGATGCTCTTATTGAATTTGAACCTGTCATATTGGCAAATTCCATTGTAGACGTACAAGTACCCAATTCTCCTGATGTAGCTGATCCAGATTTTCAGCCTTTTATTGCTCAAGCATGGGCCTCCTTCCAAGTTACGAAGGAAGGTCAGCAATGTGGGAAGCACGTTCATTTTGACGGCATAGCTATACTGCCCAAGAAGCCTGCTACTAAATCAGATTCGCATTCTGCTACAGTCTCAGGGGAGTTAGAGTCTATCGTCTCTCCTGAAGTGCTAGATGCTCACACTTCAGTCCCTGTGGATTCCATTAGGCCTCCGACACCACCACTTTCCTCCTGTGTACATGAGAAGAGCGCAGATCACAGCAGATTCATACCCACCTCCATGTCTTCAAGTAACATTTCTCTGTGCATTCCTATTGCTAACCAAAACACTTTTCCCCCCAGACAATACAGGTATTCCTTTCCTCTTGAGGATGATACTGCTCCAAAGTGTGTCCTTGATGCGGTGCTAGAGTCCACTGTTCCAATAGCAGTGAAAGACCTCTTTGTGATTGCTCCAGAGTTTAGGAAGCAATTCTGTGACCTGACTACTACCAAATGCATTTCCAATTCTTCTTCATCTTATACTAATACTGTCCAGGTGAACGAATTATCCAGTCGCAATCCAGGCAAGGTCAATCGTGTGTTGTGCTCAGATGACAGTTTAATTGTCGTGCATCACAGTCTACCCCTGCACTGTCTTGATGGTCAGGTAGTAGGCACCAAACATACCCTTACTTGCATTCTGGACAATGGTTCCGAGATTATTGCCATGCCCAAGTGGGTTTGGGAACTGCTCAGGAAACCTATCCACTCTGATCACCATATGCATATGACATCTGCTAACACCAGTACCAATTCGACGCTTGGTGTCCTGGAGAGCTTATCCTTGTCCTTCGGGCCTGGAGAAGTCTCGCTTCAGGTGCAAGTAGTTGATCATGCTAATTTTGATTTACTTCTAGGCCATCCTTTTCATTGCCTTATGTCCACAACTACTGAGGACTTCCCAGACAGCAGTCAAACTATCACCTTTTGCGATCCCTATAATGGAAAAGAATTCAAGATGCCAACCTGCGCATGGACTAACAGATATCTGTGTTGCCATCGCGGTTTACATTGCAACAACCACCAAAGCATTGTCGAACTGGGTTTTTAGGTCTTGATAATCTGCCTTCACGGTGGGGAGATTCCATTACATTTCCCAATATGCAAGCATTTTTATCCAAATATCCTTTCCTGTATTATCTTGTTGTGGAGCAGTCTCCGCCTTCAGAGACCGCTACGGATTCTTTGCAACCCATTACTTCCAATATTGTTTCCATTTCTTTGGTGACTCCATCTTCCCTTACTTCTTCACATTCACTTTTTATGCTTTCTCCTATGCCTTCCCCCTTGTATCCGTTTCTTTCCTCTACTCAATCTGTCCTTTCTCATACTAATCTTACCGCATTGTGGTCAACTTACGATTTTGATATGTCACATCATTATTTCCATATTTGCAATGCATTCATGTATAAGCCTATTGCCAAGAAGGTTCGCTCTGTTTCTGCTCCGGTTACAGAAGAGTTCCACATTGTACGCAGCCTACCAGCTGAACCATTAGGCGGATTACTGCCTTTGCCTACTCACCCTCCCAATTTTATTCCAGGAATACACTTTACCCAAGAGTGCGCAGATGTGCTCTACCTCGATTGCACTCAATGGCTTTGGCTAGAAGAACTTAAACTTGTTCACTGGCTAGTGCGCATTCATGAGATGGCATTTGCTTGGGTCCCTACTGAGTGTGGGTGGCTCGACGAGCATTATTTTCCAGCAGTGAAGATTCCGACCATACCTCATACTCCTTGGGTACTTTGCAACATCCCAGTCCCACCTTCTATTCAGAAGGAGGCAATTCAAATCATCAAAGATCGCATTATGTTGGGTGTCTATGAACCCTCCACCACTGCATATCGATCCTGTTGGTTTTGCGTCCTCAAACAGGACAGCAAGACTTTCCATCTCATACACAACCTCCAACTCCTTAACACTATTACTATCCATGACACATCCATACCTCCGTTTGTTGAGCACTTTGTGGAATCCTTTGCGGGTTTCACAGTATACAGGATGGTGGATCTTTTTGCTGGCTATGATCAGCGACTGTTACATGTTGACTTTTGTGATATGAGTTCCTTTTCAACTCCCCTTGGACCTCACTGCCTAACCACTGTCCCTATGGGATATACTGTACAAACGCAGTGCAGATCTATCAGGCCAATATGGCCTTTGTTCTTCAGGATGAAATACCCAATCATATTATGCCATTTATCGATGACCTCCCCATCAAATCCAGTACTACCTGCTATCAGTGTGCAGATGGTTCCTACGAAACGATTCCAGAAAACTCTGGAATTCAAAGGTTTATATGGAATCACCTTGTAATCGTTAACTGCATTTTACAGTGTCTCAAGAATGTCAGGGCAACCATCTTAGCCAAGAAGTTTGTTCTTACTGCTCTGGACGTGATTGTCGTCAGTCATAAATGTACCTTCAAAAGTCGCGTTCCCCCGGATCCCAAGGTCCAGAAAATCTGTGACTGGTCTGAATGCACTACACTTAGCCAAGTCCGCAGGTTTCTCAGGACATGCAGTGTGTTATGCATTTTTATCAAAGGTTACGCATCAATTGCCAGACTGCTTGTCAATTTGACATGGAAAGGTGTTCCTTTTTCGTGGGGCGCAGCCCAGCAGGAAGCCATGCAGCATCTTAAAGATGCAATATTTGAATCACCTGCTTTGTGTCATCTTGACTATGAGTGTGGTCAAGAAGTGGTACTTGCTGTGGATATGTTTTATATCACTGTTGATTTCATTCTTTCCCAAGATGGGGAGGACAGCAAATGCTATCTGAACCGTTTTGGCTCTATTATGCTTAATGAAGTCAAGAGTCGCTATTCCCAGGTGAAACTCGAGCTTTACAGATTATTTCGCACACTCTGCACAGTTTGCATTTTTATTTTCAATATTGCTAACTTTACAGTCGAAATGGACACCAAATATGTCAAGGGTATGATCAACCACCCTGATCTTCAACTGAATGCAACCATTAACCATTGGATCGTGGATATTCTTCTTTTCCATTTTCGTCTTGTCCATGTCCCTGTGGATCATCATAAGGATGCAGACAGATTATCGCACTGCCCTCTTGTTGAGGAGGATACACCGGAACACAATGACATAGAGGATTGGCTTGACAAATCCTATTCCTTCTCCATGCAATTGTTAAATGATCAGTCCTATTTACCAACTCAACTTGTCCTTTTGGGCCATCCTCATGGGTGTGCTACTGGACTGGCTTCCCCTGTGCACTTGTGCTCATATGATCACCTGTATTTGGCCGTTGAGTCACTCGCGCTGTCCACAAATCCCCCTCCACTCTCCCAATCTGATAGCATCATCAAGACCCCTTCTATCCCACATTCTCTGAAAGGCATCCAGTGGGATGCTAGGCTCAAACAAATTATCACATTCTTTGAGTCTAGTGTTTGCCCTTCCAGGATGTCTGATCAGGAGTTCTCCACATTTGTCGCATCTGCTATGTGTTACAATTTTCCCTCGTGACTCCTCTTTTCCTTATGTCTATGGACTCATCGTTTCCCCTCGTATCGTTGCCAGACACTTATCTTCCTTTCCCCGCTAAATCTTTATGACTCTCTTCACTTCCGACCGGAACCGCATGGATTTCTTCGGAAGTCTTCGGAACCACGTTTACATTCTGTTCCTTTATCAAAAGCCTTCTCTTCCGACTGGAACCGTGGGAGTTTCTCCGGAAACCTTCGGAACCGCGCTGTCTCACATAATGGACTAACCTCTCCTCGTCATCATTCTCCTTATATGGTGACTCGTGTTCCTTTACCCATTGATACACAGCTCTTACTGCGCATATCGCCTTATGCAGTGCGCAGTTCCATAGCCCTTGCTGCACACACAGGTTAGCACAGTATCATAACCTAGTATAAGTAGCTACCAGACTTCGCTCATGTTTCCCCAGCTAGTTCTACACAATTCAGCATTGTTACTTAGCACATACATGAGCCCCAAGTGTGCGCATTGGGTAGTGAGACCTTTCTTCTCTTTGCTTTGCCCACAACAAGTCTCCGAACTACTTCGAGTGTTCGCTGTGCTACGTTCCGACACCCAGCGTTAACAAAAGAACTAGCTCTTCAACCTCATCTCTGTCTCCTGACAGAAAGATACGCCCACCATTTCCGGACAAGGATCTCGACGAGGACGGACCATACGTCCCCCTTCTGATTCATCAGACGATACTCCTACACCAACCTCTCTCTTCGCTCTTCCAGCACCAATCCCCACCGAGGACTGGAGGATCCAAGAGGCACCACCAATCCCTAGACAACCGCCACCCCAACAACCAGAAGAACCCCATTCTGACATAGAAATGTCGGACCACGGAAGCAAAGACATAGAACTCAAGGCAGGACTCCCAGCAGACTTCTCTGGAGATCCAAAGGATGCCATACGATGGAAGATGGCCATGACCGCCTACTTCAACATGAACCAAAAGTTCTACAATGAAAATGCCAAAGTCTTGACTGCCCTCGCAAAGATGAGCAAGGGTCGAGGAAGCGCTTTCTCGGAATCCATCTACATGCAGCTTGCCAACAACACTATCAAAGATCTCACCTTCGCCAAGCTCATGGAACTATTCGAGAAAACCTTCTTCCCCTTCGACTACAAGAACCAAGCCAGGGATCAACTAGACAAATTGGTACAGATAGGGAAAAGCGATGCTGGATACACCAACTACATCACTTCATTCCAGGCCGCAGAGGCCATAGCGGGAATAGACGATGAACTAACCAAGATAAACTACCTCATGAAGGGACTGGACCCAGACATCTCCACAAAGATCCTCTCCATCAACCCTCTCCCTGACAAACTCTCTGACTGGCTTAGACTTGCCGGAGTATTCCATGCTCAGAATAAGAGAATAGAGGACCTGCGAAAGGGACGAAAGATAGACTTCCCGAACAAAGGAAGATCTACCAGAGATCCTAACGCAATGGACATCGATGCCATCCGCATCAATTACACCCAGCTCTCACCAGTAGAAAGGGCAGAACACATGAAGAACAACAAATGCTTCAAATGCCACCGGGTAGGATGCCACTCCAGGAATCACTCCTGAGACAAACGTCCTGAGGGACAAGGAAAGAGCAACAACTGGGCCCCTCCTCGCCCACAGAGGAACCCCGCTAGGAAAGAACAGGTTAGAAAGACCAAGTTCGAAGAATACCAGGACACCTTAAAAGAAAGGGGTGTCACTGAGGAGGAACTCGTACGCACACTCGACATCCTCTATGATATCAGCAAACTGGAAACCGTTGCCACAACCCGGACTGAAGAAGAAGAGATCCCAAAGAAGGATTTTTAGACGGGAGGAAAGGGTCGATGCTCTCCAATCCCGAAGTAATAGCACCAGTATTCTTGTCTGACCCGAACAGTCAATCTATGTGAATCCCTATTTCTCTGTTCGAGCAAGAAAATGATCAAATCGTCGACACGTTTGCCCTCATCGACTGTGGGGCAAGTGGGAACTTCATAGATCGCGATCTAGTGAAGAAGAAAGGCTACAAACAGATCCGATTGGATAAACCAAAGACGGCACAAAACGTCGATGGATCCCCGAATATAGGAGGAGTCATACGTCACAAAGTAATCCTCACTATTCGAATCGGAGAAGTAAACGAGAAAAGAGAATTCCTCATCATCAATTGCGGAAAGGAAAATCTAATCCTTGGTATAACTTGGCTTCGAGAAACCAACCCCTCAATAAACTGGACCACTGGAGAGGTCACCCTACCTGACAAACCAAAAACCCCACGACATGACTCCCCGAAAGCAATATGTCAACGGTACCTCGTCCGATACCTGGACTTAGATCCGGATGAGAAAATAGCCAAGATGTGGAGGAAGAGGATAGATAAGAAGATAGAAACCCTTAGGAAAACTACAATTGCCACGGAACTTGCTATCCAAGAGAAGCCCAAGGAAGAAACACTCCCACCAGAATACAAGGACTTCGCCAATGTCTTTGCTGAACGAGAAGGAGACGAATTACCGCCCTCTCGACCATTCGACCATGGAGTAGACCTCGACTCAACCTTCGTACCGAAGGTAGCCAAAGTATACCCCCTAAACCCCAAGGAGAAGGAAGCCTGCAAAGATTTCATTGATGAACATCTGAAATCCGGAAAGATTGTCCCATCCAAATCTCCACAGGCATCCCCGTTCTTCTTCGTACCAAAGAAGGATGGATCTGTATGACCATGTCAGGACTATCGATACCTCAACTCCCATACTATTAAAAACGCCTACCCGCTCCCCCTCATCTCCGATCTCATCGACCAACTCAAAGGATCGTCCATTTTTACCAAAATGGACATCCGATGGGGATACAACAACGTCCTTATCAAACCACAGGACAGATGGAAAGCCGCGTTTATAACACCTATGGGATTATTCGAACCAACCGTCATGTTCTTTGGCATGTGCAACTCCCCAGCAACATTCCAAGCCCTGATGAACCACACCTTCGCAGATCTTCTTGCTGAAGGATGGTTAATCATCTACATGGATGACATCCTCATCCATTCTAGTGACCCAATAGTACACCAGGAACGAACTCGTCGAGTCCTTCAAAGACTCCGAGAGCACAAGTTATCCCTGAAGTTGAAGAAATGTTTCTTCAACAAAGCAGAAGTAGAATACCTCGGGATGATTATCAGAGCCGACAGGATTCAGATGGATCCAGTCAAATTGAACGCCATAAACGAATGGCAACCCCCTAAATCAGTCAAAGCAGTCCGCTCATTCATCGGGTTCTGCAACTTTTATCGGAAATTCATATCCAACTTCTCCACCAAAGCAAAACCGCTACATGACTTAACCAGAAAAGGAGCGAAATGGGAGTGGACGAAAGAATGTGAAGAAGCCTTCCAGACCATTAAGCAAACCTTCGTCCAGAAACCAGTCCTCCAAATGCCCGATGTCACCAAACCATTCACTGTCATGACAGACGCCTCCCTAACTGCCATAGGAGCAGTCCTCATGCAAAACGACAGCAATGGAGACCCACACCCTTGCGCCTACCTCTCCAAAACCCTGTCACCCGCAGAACGAAACTATGACATCTACGATCGCGAACTCCTAGGAGTTATTCGCGCCTTGGAAGAATGGAAACATTACTTACAGGGAACTGGCCTCCCTGTAACTGTTATCACCGATCATAAAAACCTCACATATTTCAAAACCCCACAAAAACTCTCCAGGAGACAGGCACGATGGATGTTGTTCCTCCAGGACTTCGATCTCCACTTCTCCCCGGTACCTGGGACACAATGGGGCCTGCTGACGCCCTCTCCCGACGCAATACTATAGATACCTCCACTGACAACCATGAAGTCACCCTCCTCCCCGACGATGTCTTCATCCGAACCCTCGATGTTACCTTAGTCGAGAAAATCGCCGAATCGACTCCCTCGGACCCACTGGTCCTCACTGCCCTCAAGGCCCTCGACGAGGGCACTCCTTTACTTTCCAAATCTTCCCCATGCGATTGGACATATACCAAGGGAATGCTCTACTACAAAAATCGCCTCTACATCCCGGAGCCCACGCGACATGGACTGGTCCGCCTCATCCATGAAAGCAGCCATGGAGGACACGGAGGGATTTTCCGTACTACCAACCTAGTCCAACATGATTATTGGTGGCCTGGTATGACGACCTTCATCCGCAAATTTGTTCAAGGATGCGCGATCTGCCAAGCCAACAAAATCAACACCCATCCCACCACTCCTGCACTGACACCCCTCCCCTCCTCCTGCACTCGCCCCTTCCAACAGATCTCGGTGGACCTCATCACCGATCTTCCCCCCTCTCTTACCTTCGATTCCATCATGGTCGTGGTCGACCATGGACTTACTAAGGGGGTAATCCTTATCCCTTGTAACAAAACAATTGACGCCACCGGAGTTGCTCAACTGTTTTTCACAAATGTATTCCGACACTACGGACTCCATGACCACTGCATCTCCGATAGAGGCCCTCAATTCGCATCTGCATTCGCACGAGAACTGGCCAGACTTCTAAAATACGACCTAAAACTTTCCTCTGCATACCATCCCCAAACTGATGGAGAAACGGAACGAGTAAACCAAGAATTCTCCCATAATTCCGCCGTTCACTCCTCCACCCAGAAATCCCCTTTCTCCCTCATCTTGGGATATGAACCCCGCTCCTATCCTCCAATCGGAAAGACTTTCCTCCCTGCCCTGGAAACACGCTTATCTGAATTAGAGGAAGCCCGTCGGGAAGCCCTTGCTGCAAATGAGAAAACCCAACGGATCATGAAAGAAAGAACTTCTTCCAGGTTCCGCCCCTGGGAAGTTGGTGACAAAGTCTGGCTGGAGGGAAGAAACCTTTGACTGCGGTACCTATCAAGGAAACTATCTCCTAAACGAGAAGGACCATTTGAAATCACACAGGTTATCTCCCCTGTGTCGTATTGCCTTAAACTACCGCCCACCTGGAAGATACATGATGTCTTCCACGCCTCCCTCCTATCCCCCTATCGAGAGACTGCGGAGCACGGCCCCAATTTCTCTGACCCACCGCCCGAACTGATCGGCGGAGAAGAAGAGTACGAAATTGATTCCATTCTCTCACACCGAGGAACAAGGGGAAGAAGGCAGTACTTAGTATCCTGGAAAGGATACTCCGCAGCAGAAAATACTTGGGAACCAGAGGGAAACCTCCAACATGCACAAACACTCCTGGACGAATATAAGACCACTCGACCCAAGGACTTCCCCCAGTAAATGCTCCGGAGAAGAAACTTCGAGTTCCAACCAGGTCTTCCCTTTTACAAGTTCTTCTTCCTCTATCGCAACGATCTTCCTCCATCCCATCCCCTCGAACACCAGTATTTCTGCAATAGACTGTACAGCGGCTGCCCTTGGCACTACGAATCATGACTCAACAACACTCCCCCTCTTCGAACACCCATCGCAACTGCATCATGGCCAGGGGAACCTACGAGTCCCTCATGGCGCAAAAGGAACATCTAGAACTGCCCTACCCCTATTACATCTGCTCCAACCGTCTCCCCCCTAGATTGAGGAGGATTCTCTTCGCCTCCGTCCTGTCTACCCCTGCCCTCATCCTACGCATGGAGCTAGACCTGCGTTATAACTATGATAAGAAAACCAAAGATTTGTGCTCCCTATTCCGAACATACCAAACTGTCCGCCTCGCAGCCCAACAACTCGTCCCCCACGATTCCCCAGAACACTTTGTAGCCACCATGCAGATCAGAGTGAACGAGGCACGTTCCCTCACCCTCGACCTCCTCTATGAAGAAGGTTTCGGACACCTAGTAGACCGCATTGACGAAAACCTGCTCAGACCCATTGTGGAACCATTTTTCGAGATCATGAGCGTCCACGAGTATAGGGTGTACGTAGGAGACGCCCCTTGCACCATCCCCTTCGACCCCCATCTGGACACACCCACTACCGTTGAAAGAACCCCTTCTCCAGTTCTCCAAGCTCCACCCCCTCGTTCCCCCGAACGAACATATTTTCCAGCCCCAATCTCCATTCCAGAATCCCCTAAGATCGACACCCATGCCTCCACTTCCTCTGTCGTTTCTGAGGACTCTCCTGTCGTCACCCGATCGCCCACTCCTGCCCCTGAGAACATGCGACGAGGAGCTCTTGCTCGCCATGAGAGCCTGTTACCGTCAGCACTCCCCCAGACCACTATGAATGCACTGGATAACACCCTCCGCCCTCTCCTTAATTCCTTTCGTGGAGTTCGAGCAGTCTCTCTGGATGGAACAGGTACCTCTCGAGACCCGATCAATGTCGACACCTCCCATGTCCCCACTCGCCCCAAGAAACGACTCCGCTGTCATCAATGCGGAAAACCAGACCACCTTCGTGTCTTCTGTGGGAAATACACCTGCCCCTGGTGCCACAAACACGCCCCAGGACATATTCAAGCCAGATGCCCTCGAAGGCGATGTGGAGAGTGCGATGAATATGGACACATTCGTGCCAATTGCCCGGTTTACAACGGACTCGACCGAGATGATGGCTTTCTCGATGGCGACCTCGACTTCACCAACTACGAGGTCAATGAGGGAGACACTGAGGGGCCAGATCGTTGAGCAGGTGCTTCAACGCTACGAAGGGGGTAATGTTACGATTTTCCCTTATAACCCCTCTTTTCCTTATGTCTATGGACTCATCGTTTCCCCTCGTAACTTTGCTAGACGACTGTCTTCTTTTCCCTATTAAGGTTACTTTCACTTTCCCAACTGACATTAGGCTTTTCCTTCACTTTCCCAACTGACATTAGGGTAACGCCCAACTGACATGTCAGGTCATATATTGTTTCTCTTTACTTAACGGACTTATTCTCTCCTCGTCACCATTCTCCTTATATGGTGACTCGTGTTCCTTTACCCACTGATACATAGCTTCTACTGCGCACATCGCCTTACGCAGTGCGCAGTTCCATAGCCCCTTACTGCGCTCACTGGATTGCGCAGTACCATACTTAGTATAAGTAGCTTCCGGACCTCGCCTGTATTCCCTAGCTAGTTCTACGCAATTCAGCGTTGTTACTTAGCACATCCACGAGCCCCAAGTGTGCGCATTGGGTAGTGAGACACTTCTCCTCTTTGCTTCGCCCACAACAAGTCTCCGAACTACTTCAAGTGTTCGCTGTGCTACGTTCCGACGCCCAGCGTTAACAAAAGAACTAGCTCTTCAACCTCATCTCTGTCTCCTGACAGAAAGATACGCCCACCATTTCCGGACAAGGATCTCGA
>JBBPLF010001111.1:0-11735 GCA_038089615.1 Aureoboletus auriporus
TAGAAAGCCAAGCATGAGTACCTCATTTCATACACTTGTTGGTTAGGACTAGGATCAGGGGTTATTGTGTTTAGTCATACCTAATGTAAAACATGCAAACATGCGGACAGTTTTTTGAGCCACTGTAAGTAGGGTATCCGACGGAGACAGAAGTAAGTAGTGACCGATGGAGACAGAGATGTCAGTAGTGACCGATGGAGATGGAGATGTCAGTAATGACCGACAGAGATGGAGCAAATGTCAGTAATGACCGACGGAGATGGAGCAAATGTCAGGAGTGAAACGGGGAGTGACGAGGCAATAATATGAAGTATGAAAGTCTGGGGAACTGAGATAACAAAGTAGGCGAGAATGCACAAGGGTCAGAATGACAGACAGAAGAGTATAGAAGTATAAATTAAGAGGTCCAGAGAACGGAGATACCTAAGTGCGCGAGATTGTGCTGGAGTTGTCACAGGATAACCGGAGTTGTGTCGCAGTGACCAGAGTTGAACTTGGATGAAATCCAGGATATGACAATTACTAAGCAAATAGAATGTGAAGGAATCTCAAGGAATGTTTAGTAATACACAGCAAGAAGACCAAAGAGGAAGTGATGATGTCAAGTGGGCTGTACAGTGAGACATGTGTCCAATAGGAACATGCAGAAAAGTAATCAAGATGACAAGATGTCCGATGGGAGTGTCAGAAGAGGTAAGTGTTATGCTTGACTCAGGTAGAGGTGATCGTAGACCTGGTCGGTTCAATGGTTCAAGGGGGTCTTCCAACAATAAGACAATTGTTGGTGGGTTCAAGGGTTTTGAGGGAGCGTCCACTCAGAGTAGGACAAGGACTACAAGGGAGACAAGGGATCTGAGGGATCAGAGATGATGCAAGGTATGATGCTATTCCAGGCAGGTCAAGCATGAGGTACATCATTGGTATTGTAGGGTTTATATAGGGAAGGAAAAAGGAGATTACTAAGCAATAGAATGTGAAGGAATCTCAGAGAATGCTTAGTAATACACAGCAAGTGGAACAGAATAGGAAATGATGATATCAAGTGGGCTGTACAGCAAGACACTTGTCTGATAGAAATACATAGGAAGGTAATCATGATGACATGATGTCCGATAGGAGCGTCTGGAAGAGTAAGCATGATAACAAAAGGAAAAATGAATAGGGGTGAATTGTAATATTACCCCCTAAGTACATTCAAAGCTATGAAGAGAATATCAGAAGAAATCAAAAGTCAAAAACTACACCCAGTGAACCAGTAATGTTCACTATGGCAGTATCATCCCAAACGTCATCCCCATGATCTTTGTCAGTATAGGAAGTGTTGTCGAGAGAAGGGGAAAGGGAACTGGATCAATGATGAGGTTGAACAAAGGGACAATCCGAGCATTGTCTAGTACATCTCCAGGTGCAACAATGTCAGCGAGGGGCTGAGGCATTTGCTGAGATCACATGGGGAACATAGGAATGCAGAGGGGGAACCAGAATGGGAATGGGGTTGGATGAAGTGGTAGTTGAAGGGGAATGATGACAGTGAGAACATCAAGAGGCAACATGCCCAGGTTGGATAATGTAGCAGTGATGACAACAGTAGTCTGGGCAATTGACCATGTGATGGCCTTCTCATTGACAATGGAAGTACTGATTGGTGGGATTGAGAGGTGGTTGTCATTCTTCAAATGTTCTCCACATGGCAAAGGTTCTAAACCCTGGAGGTAATAATCATTGGGCGATGGCAATTGCCATTTGTTCAGCCCATTGTTCCTTGATGGTTACTTCAGCAGAAAATGCGGATAAAGTGGAAGGGACAGGAGAAGGGGGTGGAAAAACCAGGACTAGGGTGCTGGTTCGTTGTTCATTCCTTGTTTGGGCTTCACTTAGTTCCCAATGATATTGATTGATCTCAGAGATGGCAGAGGGCATTTGTAATTGGTAGAGAGCAGCAAGGAGGTTTCCTTCAGTCTGGGTGTGTATCTGTCAAAGGATGCTGGTTCAAAAGGCAATACTCTCGGTGGACAATGCTGGTTTGTGAGGCGTTCATTCTGTAGAAAGGTGCAGTGAAGGTTCCACAAGGGAGATTCCATGTTGAAATGGCTACCAAAGTAGAGGGTCATCTGAGGGTTAAGAATTTGTTTGGCCATAAGATCTAAAGCCATGGCAGTAGGGACTTCCTGGGTATGGAAAGTGGAAAGGGGGAGGTCAATGGATTGGATGGGGTTGTTGGAAGGAGTAGGAGGAGCAGGCTTGGTATCTGGGCCCCACAACTTGGTACTCCAGGATTCGGGGGGTGTGGGGGAGGAAGGACAAGAAGAAAGTCTATCAGATAAAGGTATAGTAATGGAAGAAACGAAGATGGAAGGGGTAGGGGTGGTGGTGGTGGAATGGCGAGAGTAGATAATAGGCATGGTGGGTCACAATTTGTAGTGCCAGAGGCAGTTGCTATATTTTCTGTTGCAGAAGTATTGGTGTTCAAAAGGATGGGACAGTGGAAGGTCATTGCAATAGAGGATGAAGAACTTGTAGAAAGAAAGGCCAGGTTGGAACTCAAAGTTTCTCTTATGAAGCATTCTTTTGGAAGGTGGAAGGGTGATGATTCTTATAGTCAAGAAGAGCAGACTTTGCATGTTTCAAGTTGCACTCAGGAACCCATGAGTCATCTTCAGCTGTGTATCCTTTTCATCAGATTAGGAAGGACCGACGGGATGGGGTTCACCTATGGCATAGAATTTTCTCAATTTCGTATTCTTCTTCACCAACAATAAGGTCAGGTGGTGGTGCTCAGAAGTTCAGGCTGTGTACATTGTTTTCACGATAGGGTAATAAGAGCAAGGTGTGGAATATAGGGTGGATTTTCCATGTTTGGGGCAGTTGGAGTTGATAGGTAATCGGGGATAGGACCTTGATAATGGTAAAGGGTTCTTCTCGCTTTGGAGCAAACTTTGGGTTGGCAATAGATCGTTTCAAGTTCCTAGCTTCTAGTCAAACCTTGTCTTCTTTTTGGAAAGGGGAGAACATTTTCTTGGTTCAAGAGGCCATGACTCGTTGAACAAGTTCATGAGTGGTAAGGGCTTCATTGTGAGCGGCAGTGAGGGTTTTCAATTGTTCTTCAATGGTAGGAAGAGTGGTTTCAAGGAGGACGGTGGAAAAGGCACAAAGTTCATATCCCATCATTAAGTAGAAAGTAGAATGGGGATTGTTGGGTAACAGAGTGAGGGCAGTGATTATGGGCGAATTCAGCATGGGAGATGGAGTCAGACCATGAGGTGGGATTACATATT
Source organism: Aureoboletus auriporus (assembly GCA_038089615.1). Lineage (NCBI taxonomy): Eukaryota > Fungi > Basidiomycota > Agaricomycetes > Boletales > Boletaceae > Aureoboletus > Aureoboletus auriporus. The sequence continues at coordinate 3,276 of JBBPLF010001111.1, forward strand.
TCTGCAAAAGATACAGAGATAGGTTTCAACTTCTTGGTTTACATGTTCTGTTTCTCCATCCAATTGTGGGTGTGTTACGGTTTTTCCTTACAACCCATCTTTTCCCTAAGTTTATGGACTCATCGTTTCTCCTCGTGTCTTTGCAAGACACTCATCTTCTTTCCTCAGTTAGTCCTTCTGGTTCCGAACCGGAACCACACTGTACTTAGTCTTGTTGATTCCCCTTTTCATCTTCGACCGGAACCTTTCAGAACCACATTTCCTTACATAATGGACCAATTCCTCCTCCTCATCACTCTCCTTATGTGATGACTTGTGTCCCCTTATTCACCCACATAGCCTTGGTGCTGCGCACATCGCCTTACGCAGTGTGCCATCACCTTACGCAGTGGTATAGCCCCTGTTGCGCACATAGGAATGCGCAGCACTATGGATCATATAAGTAGCTACTTGACTTGGCCTGTATTCCCCAGCTAGTTCTACGCAATCCAGCGTTGTTACTTAGCACATCCACAAGCCCCAAGTGTGCGCATTGGGTAGTGAGACACTTCTCTTTGCTTCACCCACAACAAGTCTTCGAACTACTTTGAGTGTTCACTGTGCTACGTTCCGACGCCCAGCGTTAACAGGTGATAAGCAGTGGACAGGAAGAGATCATAGCTGAGGAGTTTTTCGAGTTCCTTTGTGAAGGAAAAGGTGAATTGGGGATCATGATCAGAGATGATCTTATCATATAGACCAAATCATTTGTAGACCTTGTGGAAAAAGAGTACAGCAATGCCTTCGGTGGTGATGGTTATTTTAGTGGGACATAGGATTACCTCCTTAGTAAGCCCATGGTCGACCATGACCAAAAGAGAGTTGAAGCCAGTGGAGGGGGGGAGGTCAACAATCAGGGCGCAAGAGACCTGTTGGAAGGGATGAGAAGCAGAGGATTTAATTGGGAGGAGGAGTGGGGAGGTAGGATGGATGTTGGTCTTGTTCTGTTGACAGATGGCACAACCCTCAAAATATTTGTGGACAAAGGAGGCGAGCCCTGGCCACCAGAATTTGGCGAAGACCAGTTGGCAGGTCTTGAGAAAATCAGGATGACCCGCAGATTCATGGTCATGGGAGTGAGCGAGGATAGAGTGACAGAGGGAAGTATTGTCAGGGATATAAACACATCCTTTATAAATCAGGACGCCCTTGGTCAATTGCCAGTCAGAGAAATGGGAGCGGAAGGCAGGAGGGATGTCACCATCCATGGATTGAAGGGCTCGAACAATGAGGGGATCAGAGGAGGAGGAGGATTTGATGCGCTCGGAGAGAGCAATGTCAATAAGGTTAACGAAGAGGGAAGAGGGAAGAAGGGTGGTTTCTTTGTTTTCAGAGAAGAAGTCAGGTAGGAGATCAAGGCGGTGGGAAAGGGCATCAGGACCTGCTAGCAGTTTGCCCAGGATGTGAATCATTTTGAGGTTAAAGTCGGCGAGGTTGAGGAGCTAGCAGGCTTGTCGACAGTTCAGGGCCTGTGGTTGGCGGAAATAGGTCAAGTTTTTATGGTCTGTGAAAACCTGGACTGGGAAAGGGGATTCATGAAGGTAGTGTTGCCAGGATTTCAGGACGCGGATAACAGCGAGAAGTTTCCTATCATAGATATCATTGTTTCATTCAATGGGGGAGAATGATTGTGATAGATAAGAACAGGGGTGCCAGTCCCCATTGGAATCAGTTTGGAGGAGTATGGCATTGGAAGTGAATTTTGAGGCATTTGTAGCAATGGCAAAGGGGGAGGAGAGTTCAGGAAGATGGAGGACCAGCTTCGACAGAAAGAGTTCTTTGAATTTGTCAAAACTCTATTGACAGGAAGGGGTCCAATTCCAGGCGAGATCCTTCTTAGTAAGGTCGATGAGAGGGTATGTGATGGTGGAATAGTCAGGAATGAATCATCAGTAGAAGTTGGCAAAGCCCAAGAAGGAACAAACTTCCTTAACTTTGGTTGGTGTGGGCCATGTGGCAATGCCATCTAGTTTGACTGGGTCCATGGCCAATTGTCTGGGTTTGACAATCATTCCGAGATATTCAACTTCATTTGTGGCAAATTTGCACTTCTCAAGTTTGAGGTGAAGGTCAAGCTCCTTCATTTGTTAAAGGACTCGTTTGGTTCATTCAATGTGGGTGTCATCCACAGGGGAGAAAATAAGGAGATCATCCATGTAGATGACAAGCCATCCTTCAGAGATCATATCTCTGAAGGAATCATTCATGAAACGTTGAAACATGGTAAGGGAGTTATTGAGGCTGAAGAACAAAATGGTGGGTTCAAAAAGGCCTTTGTGAGTAACAAAGGCAGCTTTCCATTAATGTCCATCTTTGATGCAGACATTGTTGTATCCCCATCAAATGTCAAACTTGGTAAAGACTTGGGCACCTTGGAGTTTATCTACGATGTCTAAGATAAGAGGGGGTATGCGTCATGAATAGTATGTTTGTTGAGGTATCGATAGTCTTGGCAAGGGCAAAGACCTTCCTCCTTCTTTTTAACAAAGAAGAAAGGAGAGGCTTGGGGGGAGTTGGATGGGCGGATTTTTCCAAAGGTGAGGTGTTTGTCAAGAAAAGTTTCTGTTGCCTTTCTGTTACATTCAACTCGGGTGGAGGTGAATGTAGACCTGGCCGGTTCAAAGGTTCTGTCTAAGACAAACATTTGTCGTAAATGATTCAAGGGTTCAGGGGTTCTTCCAATGATAAGACAATCGTCGGTGGTTTCAAGGGTTTTGAGGGAGTGCCAACTCAGAGTAGGATGAGGACTTTAAGGGAGACAAGGGATCAGGAGACAATGCAAGGTATGATGCTATTCCAGGTAGGTCAAGCATAAGGTGTTAGATTCGTTGATTTGCTGTTGTGAGATCGTGCAAACGAATCTTGTGAACAAATAACACTGAGGATATAACCGCTCTCTCTAGCGCTTCTTGAGAACTGAGAGCACTTGATACATGGCTCCAGACGTTGGTGTGATGAGAACCTCAAAGCATTGTCACACACAAGTACTTCGGGAGACCAGACTTTGCATATGAAAGTACTAGAGGAGAGAAGTACATCCAAGTGCGTAGAACTGGCTGGGGAAATGCCAGTGAAGAGAGTAGACTACTTATACTAGGCTGGGAGGCTGCATAAGGCAGTAGCCGCAGTATGTGCTGCATAAAGCAATGCGTAAGCTATGTGGGCTGCGCAGGGCAATGCGTGCTGTGCAAGGTGATGCGTGCTGCACAGTGATATGTGCTGCACAGTGATATGTGCTGTGTGTGCTGCATAGGGCAGTGTGAGCTGCGCATGCTGCGTAAGGCAGTGTGAGCTGTGTGTGCTGCGTAAGGCAGTGTAGGTGGTCTAGATGCATAAGGGGTGCAAGTCATCGTGGGATGACGAGGAGGGGGAAGGTCCATTAAGTAAGGAATGGTAAGGTGTGACTCAACAAGTGTAGCGTGGCTTCAACAAGTGAAGTGAGCGTGACTCAACGAGTAAGTCGAGAAAGTGAAGAGGACTAGTAAGAAGATGAGTGGTCATGAATGAATGACTTGTGAGGGTAGACCCTTGTCCTAGGCATCTACATTCCTCCTCCGCAAGGTGTAAGATGTGGTGAAAGGTGAATAGAAAAATGAATTGTCCGGGCGCCAACCAGGATCGTAACATAAGGTGCATCATTGGTATCATAGGGTTTATATAGGGAAGGGGAAGAGGGAATTACTAAGCAATAGAATGTGAAGGAACTCCTAAGAATATTTAGTAATACACAGCAAGAGAAACAAAAGAGGAAGTGATGATGTCAAGCGGGCTGTACAGCAAGACATGTGTCTGATAGGAACGCATAAAAAGGTAATCAAGATGACGAGACGTCCGATAGGAATGCTCAGAGAAGTAAGCAAGATAACAGGAGGGAAAAATGAATAGGGGTGAATTGTAACATTACCCCTGGAGTACGTTCGAAGCTCCGAAGAGAACAATAAAAAAAGGAATCAAAAATCGTAGTCCGCAACCAGTGAATCGGTGACATTGGCAACAGCAGTATCATCTCACACGTCATCACCATGATCTTCATCAGCATAGGAGGAATCTGCGATGGAAGGAGAGTGGGATCGCTGATAGGATTGGACAAGGGAACAGTCCGAGTATCATCTGCTGCATCTCCAAGTACAACGATGGTGACGAGGGGTAGAGGCATTTGCAGAAATCATGCGTGGGACATAGAAGTGTGGGGGAGGGATGGGGATAGGGTTGGTAGAGGAAATACTGGTTGTGGAGGAGAGAGAGTTCTGTGGAGAGCGATGACGCCAGGGGCATCGGGAGGCGACATGTCCTGGTTGGATAGTTCAGCAATGGTGGCAACGATAATCAGGACAGTTGGCCATGAAATGACCCTCTCGTTGAAAGTGGAAGCAGTGGTCAGTAGGACTGGAAGGAGGTCGTCATCCATCAGCTTCTTGCCATGTGGCAAAAGTACTGAAGCCAGGTGGAAGAAGTCGGTGAGCGACAGTGAGAGCCATTTGCTCAGCTTGTTGTTCTTCGATGGAGAATTCAGCGGAAGATGCAGAGGATGTGGATGGGACAGGGGAGGGAGGAGGGAAGACTGGGATGGGTGTGCCAGTTCGTTGTTCTTGTCTTGCCTGTACTTCTCCTAGTTGGCGATGATAGCAATTGATCTCTGAGACGGCAAGGGGCATTTGTAACTGATGGAGAGTTGAGAGGAGGTTTCCTTCGGTTTGGGTTTGGATTTGTCGAAGGATACTGATGCAAGAGGCAATGCTCTCGTTGGACGATGCTAAAAAGAGTAGGTTTGCAAGACGTTGGTTTTGTAGGAAGGCTCAATGGAGGTTCCACAGCGGGGATTCCATGTCGAAATGACTTCCGAAGTAAATGGTCATTTGGGGGTTGGTGATCTGTCTGGCCATTAAGTCCAGAGCTGCAGCGGTAGGGACTTCCTGGGTACGGAAGGTGGAGAGAGGAAGATCAACGGATTGGACAGATTCATCGGTTGATGTGGGAGGGGTATTGGCAACAGTGGGGCCCTGTTAGAACTGTAGGAACGGACATAACTCCAGTGAAGTCTGGAGCGGAGTCTCAGCAGGACTTGGCTTCAGCATATGTGCTGCGCCCTTACTGAACCCGGGGGTCCCGAATTTGTTCAGAGGTCGGAGATCAGAGGTCACGAGAACTGCCGGGGTTCAAGTGTAATGGAGGATGAGACGAAGAGGGAGGTCAGATGGAGACCGGAGGGTCAGAGCGAGGAAGGGAAGGTAATTCAATTCGAGGTTCAATTTGATATTCGACTGGAGCTACAACTACAGTACAGAGGAACTTATATACGGAGGGCAGAAGGTGTTTCAGGGTAAACGACGGGGACGGAGATGTAAGTAGGGAATCCGATGGAGACAGAAGTAAGTAGTGACCGACGGAGACGGAGATGTAAGTAATGACAGACGGGGATGGAACAAATATCAGAAGTGACGGAATATGACGAGGCAAGAATATAAGGTACAATAAGGAAGTCCAGGGAACTGAGATACCTAAGTGCGTGAGATTGCACCGGAGTTGTGCCATGGTGACTGGAGTTGGACTTGGAGAAAATCCGGGATATGACAGGCCCCAAGATTCGGTGCTCCAGGGTTCAGGGGGTGCGGGTGAGGGAGGACAAGATGAAAGTCAAAGGTATAGTAATGGAAGAAACAGAAACAGAAGGAATTGGGGTAGTAGATTGGTGGGAGTAAATAATAGGCATGATGAATCACAATTCGTAGTGCCAAGGACAGTTGTCATATTTCTTGTTGCAATAGTATTGATGTTCGAGGGGATGAGACAGTGGAAGGTTGTTGTGAAAGAGAAAGAAGAACTTGTAGAAGGGGAGTCCGGGTTGGAGTTCAAAGTTTCATTTAAAAAGCATTCTTCTGAAAAGTGGAAGGGTGACGGTTTTTATAATCAAGGAGAGTGGACTTTGCATGTTTCAAGTCACATTCGGGAACCCATGAGTCATCCTCAGCTGTGTATCCTTTCCATCGGATCAGGAAGGACCAACGGGACAGAGTTCCTCTGTGGTGTAGAATTTTCTCGATTTCGTATTCTTCTTCTCTGGCGATAAGGTCAGGTGGTGGTGCAGGGAAGTTCAGACCATTGTTAACACTGGGCATTGGAATGTAGCACAGCGAACACTTGAAGTAGTTCAAAGACTTGTTGTGGGCGAAGCAAAGAGAATAGAGGTCTCACTACCCAATGTGCACACTTGGGGCTCGTGAAAGTGCTAAGTAACAACGCTGAATTGTGTAGAACTAGCTGGGGAATACAGGCTGAAGTATGTGACTACTTATACTATGTGCTGCGTGAACTGGTGTGCGCAGTTAGGAGCTGTGTCTGCTGTGTACTGCGTAAGGCTGGGTCCGCAGCATCATAACAATGTGATGACAAATAAGGGAACACGAGGCATTGCATAAGGAGAGCAATGCCAAGGAGAAGGTAGTCCGTTTACGTAAAGAATTGTGGTTCCAAAGAGTTCCAAAGAGTTCCCTGTGGTTCCGGTTGAAGATGAAAGGGTTAAATAGAGAAATGAAGTGTAAATGTAGTTCCAAAGGATTCCCTGTGGTTCTGATTGAAGGTGAAGAGGTGTAGACGTGGTTCTGATGGATTCCAGTTTGGAACCAGAAGAATTAACTGGGAGAAGAAGATAAGTGTCTCATAAAGACATGAGGAGAGATAATGAGTCCATAGACATAGGGAAAAGACGGGTTATAAGGGAAAACTGTAACAACCGTGTACATTGTTTTTGCGATAGGGTGATAAGAGGGAAGCATGGAATACAGGGTGGATTTTCCAAGTTTGGGGTAGTCGGAGTTGGTATGTGATCAGGGATAGGACCTTAACAATGGTAAAAGGTCCTTCTTGTTTTGGTGCGAATTTCAGGTTGGCGATAGATCACTTGAGGATCCGTGCTTCTAGCCAAACCTTATCTCCTTTTTGGAACGGGGAGAATGTTTTCCTGGTTCAGGAGGCCATGACTTGTCTTGCTAGTTCATGGGCAGCAAGGGCTTCATTGTGGGCGGCAGTGAGGGTTTTCAGTCTTTCTTCAATGGTGGGAAGGGTGGTTTCTGGGAGGACAGTGGGTAGAGCATGGGGTTCATATCCCATCATGAGGTAGAATGGGGATTGTTGGGTGACAGAGTGAGGGTGGTGATTGTGGGCAAATTCGGCATGGGAGATAGAGTCAGACCATGAGATGGGGTTATTTCCACAGAAGATGCAGAGATACGTTTCGATCTCTTGATTTACTCATTCAGTTTCGCCATCAGATTGTGGGTGATAAGTGGTGGACAAGGACAGATTATAGCTGAGGAGTTTTCCGAGTTCTTTTGCAAAGGATGAGGCGAATTGGGGACCACAATCAGAGATGATTTTGTCATATAGGCTGAACCATTTGTAGACTGTGTGGAAAAATAGGGCAGCAATCCCTTCAGCGGTGATGGTTGTCTTTGTGGGGCAAAGAATTACCCCCTTAGTAAGCCCATGGTTGACCACAACCAAGATGTTAACGCTGGGCGTCAGAACGTAGCACAGTGAACACTCGAAGTAGTTCGAAGACTTGTTTGTGGGCGAAGCAAAGAGGACGGTTGTCTCACTACCCAATGCGCACACTTGGGACTCGTGGAAGTGCTAAGTAACAACGCTGGATTGCGTAGAACTAGCTGGGGAATACAGGCGAAGTCTGGTAGCTACTTATATGATGTATGATACTGCGCAATCCAGTGAGTGCAGTAAGGGCAGTGTGACTGCGTGCTGCGCTATGCGGTGGTCGCACAGTAATGGCTATGTATGGATGAGTAAAGGGACACGAGTCATCATATAAGGAGAATGATGACGAGGAGGGGTTTGGTCCATTATGTAAGAAATGTGGTTCCGAAGGGTTCCGAAGAGATTCCCTGTGGTTCCGGTCGAAAGAGAAGGGTTAATCAGTGAGACTAAGTAGAACGTGGTTCCGAAGGAATTCCCTGTGGTTCCGGTTCGGAACCTGGGAAACTAATTAGGAAAAGAAGATAAGTGTCTTGCGAAGACACTGGGAGAAACAATGAGTCCATAGACATAAGGAAAAGAGGGGTTATAAGGGAAAATCGTAACACAAGAGACAATTGAAGCCAGCGGAGGGAGGAAGATCCACGATGAGATCACATAAGATCTGCTGGAAGGGGCAAGAGGCGGAGGACAGGATTGGGAGGAGAGGGGGACATGTGGGATGTGTGTTCGCCTTGTTTTGTTGACAGGTGGCGCAACCCTCAACATATTTGTGAACGTAGGAGGCAAGGCTGTTACGATTTGAATCAGTACCCGGACAATTCATTTTTCTTCTTCCTCACGCGATCCTTTACCTTTCATTCGGAGGAGGAATGTAGAAGCTTTCACCTTTCATTCGGAGGAGGAATGTTAACACCTTCCCACCCGGAGGAAGAC
>JBBPLF010001112.1:0-11733 GCA_038089615.1 Aureoboletus auriporus
GTGTTTGAGGGGATGAGATGGAGGAAGGTCATTGTGATAAAGGAAGAAGAACTTGTAGAAAGGGAGGCCGGGTTGGAATTCAAAGTTTCTCTTCTGGAGCATTTACTGGGGGAAGTTCCTGGGTCGAGCGGCCTTATATTCATTTAGGAGTGTTTGTGCGTGTTGGAGGTTTCCCTCTGGTTCCCAAGTGTTTTCTGCTGCGGAGTATCCTTTCCAGGATACTAGGTACTGCCTTCTTCCTCGTGTTCCGCGGTGTGAGAGGATGGAATCTATTTCGTACTCTTCTTCTCCGCCGATCAATTCAGGCGGTGGGTCAGAGAAGTTGGGGCCATGCTCCGCAGTCTCTTAATAAGGGGATAGGAGAGAGGCATGGAAGACATCATGTATCTTCCAGGTGGGCGGTAATTTGAGGTGGTACAACACAGGGGAGATGACCTGTGTGATTTCAAATGGTCCTTCTCGTTTGGGGGATAATTTCTTTGATAGGTATCACAATCGAAGGTTTCTTCCCTTCGGCCAGACTTTGTTGCTGACTTCCCAGGGGCGGAATTTGGAAGAAGTTCATTCCTTCATGACCTGTTGGGTCTTCTCGTGTGCAGCAAGGGCTTCCCGTCGGGCTTCCTCTAGTTCTGATAGTTGTGCCTCCAGGGCAGGGAGGAACGTCTTTCTGATTGGAGGATAGGAGCAGGGTTCATATCCCAGGATGAGGGAGAAAGGGGATTTCAGGGTGGAGGAGTGCACAGCAGAATTATGGGAGAATTCTGCCATGGTGAGTAATTCTGCCCATTGTTCTGGGTGGCTGTCACAGAATATGCGCAGATAGGTCTCAAGTTCCTGGTTTACTCGTTCGGTTTTGCCATCGGTTTGGGGGTGGTATGCGGAGGATAGTTTTAGATCGTATTTTAGGAGTCTGGCCAGTTCTTGTGCAAATGCAGATGCAAATTGGGGTCCTCTGTCAGAGATGCAGTGGTCATGGAGTCCATAGTGTCGAAACATGTTTGTGAAAAATAGTTGGGCAACTCCAATGGCATCAATGTTTTTGTTGCAGGGGATGAGGATTACCCCCTTTGTAAGTCCATGATCGACCACAACCATGATTGAGTCGAAAGTAAGGGACAGGGGGAGATCAGTGATAAGATCGACTGAGATCTGTTGGAAAGGGCGAGTGCAGGAGGAGGGGAGGGGTGTCAACACTGGAGTGGTGGGGTGGGTATTGATTTTATTGGCTTGGCAGACCGTGCAACCTTGGACAAATTTATGGATGAAGGTGGTCATGCCGGGCCACCAGTAGTCTCATTGCAACAGGTTGGTAGTATGGAAAATCCCTCCATGTCCCCCATGGTTACTTTCATGTGTGAGACAGACGAGTCCATGTTGAGTGGGTTATATAGAGGCGGTGTTTATAATGTAGCATTCCCTTGGTATAATCCCAGTCGTGTGGGGAGGATCTAGAGATCAGAGGGGTGCCTTCGTTTAATGCTTTCAGGGTGGTGAGGACCAAGTGTTGTCAATTTTACGTTTATTTTATTTTATTTTATCTTATCTTATCTTATCTGATCTCTTGTGAGTCAGACACGGACTTAGCATCTTTCAAGTCATGGACCACTTTGGGTTCTCACGGTCACGTGACATTCTTAAGTAATCATTTCAGAACATTCCATGACGTCATACCTTAGGGCAGACTTGTATAGCCACATGCGCACGGACCATTAACACAGCATCTGTATAGTATATAAACCAATGCATCTCAATGTAGAACTTCAGTCAAGTTCTCGTTGAATTTCCCCTCAACTCCTCTTGTCTCTTAGTCAGTATCAACTGTGTGCGCCTGTGTCCAGTATTGGATTAGGGTCGACAACACCAAGGGGTCTGAGGGGGTGGATTCAGCAATTTTCTCAACTAGGGCCATGTTGAGGGTTCAGAGAAAGATATCTTCGGGGAGGAGGGTAACCTCCTGATTGTCAGTGGAAGTATCCACTGTGTCCCGACGATACAGGGCGTCAGCAGGCCCCATTTGTGTTCTGGGCACTGGAGAGAAGTGGACATCGAAGTCTTGTAGGAATAACATCCATCTTGCCTGTCTTCTGGAGAGTTTGTTAGAACTATACGGACGGATGTAACTCCAGCGAAGTCCGGAGCAGAGTCTCGGCGGGACTTGGCTTCAGCGTATGTGCTGCGCCCTTACTGAACCTGGAGGTCCTGAATTTGTTGGAGGTCAGAGGTCGGAGGTCACAAGAACCGTTAGGCTCAAGTGGAACGAAGGAGGAGACGGAGATGGAGATCAGACAGTGACCGGGAGGTCAGAGCGAGGAGAGGAAGGTGGTTATTCAATTCAATATTTGACTGAGGTTACAAAGGGAGTACAGAGAGGTTTATATATGAAGGGTGGAAGGGTCTAAGGTATGGAGTCGCGTAAATATCTCGGAGGTAGGTACGGAGCGAGAATGAATAAGGGTCGGAATGACAGATGGAGAATGGAGGTGTAAGTACGGAATGACAGACGGAGAATGGAACAGGGAAAAGTGACAATCAGGGAAACTAGGGACGAGTGACAGAAGTAAAATGGAGTATGTACGAGATGACATCAGAAGAGTATAGAAGTATAAATGAAAGGGTCCGGAGAACAGAGATACCTGAGTGCGCGAGATTGCGCCGGAGTTGTTGCAGGACATCCGGAGTTGCGTTGCAGTGACCGGAGTTGGACTTGGATGAAATCCGGGATATGACAGAGTTTCTGTGATTCCTTGAAGTATGCAAGGTTTTTATGGTCGGTGACGACCGTTACAGGGAGTCCTGTTCCCTGTAGATAATGTTTCCATTCTTCCAGGGCATGAATAACCCCCAGGAGTTCCCGATCATAGATATCATAGTTTCGTTCCGCAGGTGATAGGGTTTTGGAGAGGTAGGCGCAAGGGTGTAGATCTCCATTGCTATTGCTTTGCATGAGGACAGCTCCTATAGCAGTTAAGGAGGCGTCGGTCATGACAGTAAAGGTTTGTTTGATGGCTAGGAAGGCTTCTTCATACTCTTTCGTCCAGTCCCACTTCGCTCCTTTTCTGGTTAAGTTGTGTAACGGTTTCGCTTTGGTGGAGAAGTTGGATATGAACTTTCGATAAAAGTTGCAGAACCCGATAAATGATCGGACTGCTTTGACCGATTTTGGTGCTTGCCATTTGTTTATAGCGTTCAGTTTGACAGGATCCATCTGAATCCGGTCGGCTCTGATAATCATCCCCAGGTATTCTACCTCTGCTTTGTCGAAGAAACATTTCTTCAACTTTAGGGATAGTTTATGTTCTCGGAGTCTTTGGAGGACTCAACGAGTCCATTCTTGGTGTATTATTGGGTCGTTGGAATGGATGAGAATGTCGTTCATGTAGATAATTAACCATCCTTTGGCAAGGAGATCTGCGAAGGTGTGGTTCATCAAGCTTGGAATGTTGTTGGGGAGTTGCACATGCCGAAGAACATTACGGTGGGTTCGAATAGTCCCATAGGTGTTATAAATGCGGCTTTCCATCTGTCCTGTGGTTTGATAAGAACATTGTTGTATCCCCATTGGATGTCCATTTTGGTGAAAATGAACGATCCTTTGAGTTGGTCAATAAGATCGGAGATGAGGGGAAGTGGGTAAGCATTTTTAATGGTATGGGAGTTGAGGTATCAGTAGTCCTGGCATGGACGTACGGATCCATCCTTCTTTGGTACGAAGAAGAACGGAGATGCCTGTGGGGATTTGGATGGGATGATTTTTCCAGATTTCAGATGTTTTTTGATGAAATCCCTGCAGGCTTCCTTTTCTTTGGGGTTCAGAGGGTATACCTTAGCCACTTTTGGTACAAAGGTTGAGTCAAGGTCTACACCATGGTCAAACAGTCGGGATGGTGGTAACTCGTCTCCCTCTCATTCGGCGAAAACATCGGCGAAGTCCTTGTATTCTGGTGGGAGTGTTTCTTCTCTGGGTTTTTCTTGGGATGCGAGTTCAGTGGCGATCATGGTTTTTCTGAGGGCCTCTATTCTTTTGTCCATTCTTTTTCTCCACATCTTGGCTATCTTCTCGTCTGGATCCAGTTCCAGGTATCAGACGAGGTATCTTTGACATATTGCCTTTGGAGAGTCGTGTCGTGGGGTTTTCAGTTTGTCAGGTAGGGCAACTTCCTCTGTGGTCCAGTTTATCGAGGGGTTGGTTTCTCGAAGCCAAGTTATACCGAGAATTAGGTTTTCTTTTCCGCAGTTGATGACGAGGAATTCTCTCTTCTCGTTTACTTCTCTGATATGAATGGTGAGGGTCACCTTGTAGCAGATGATTCCTGCTATGTTCGGGGATTCATCAGCATTCTGTGCTTTCTTTGGTTTATCCAGTCGGATTTGCTTGTACCCTTTCTTCTTCACTAGATTGCGATCTATGAAGTCTCTGCTTGCTCCACAATCGATGAGGGCAAACGTGTCGACGATTTGGTCATTTTCTTGTTCGAATAGTGAAATAGGGATTCACATAGATTCACTGTTTGGATCAGACAAGAACACTGGTGCTATTACTTCGGGATTGGAGAGCGTTGACCCTTTCCTCCCGTCTAAAAATCTGTCTTTGGGATTTCTTCTTCTTCAACCCGGGCTGTGGCAACGGTTTCCGGTTTGTTGATATCGTAGAGGATGTCGAGTGTGTGTACAAGTTCCTCTTCAGTGACACCCCTTTCTTTTAAGGTGTCCTGGTATTCTTCGAACTTGGTCTTCCTGACCTGTTCTTTCCTGGCGGGGTTCCTCTGCGGGCGAGGAGGGGCCCAGTTGTTGCTCTTTCCTTGTCCTTTAGGACATTTGTCTCAGGGATGTTTCTTTGAGTGACATCCTACCCGGTGGCATACGAAACACTTGTTGTTCTTCATGTGTTCTGCCCTTTCTACTGGTGAAAGCTGGGTATAGTTGATGTGGATGGCGTCAACGTCCATGGCATTAGGGTCTCTAGTAGATCTTCCTTTGGTCTGGAAGTCTACCTTTTGTCCCTTTCGCAAATCCTCGATCCTTTTGTTCTGAGCATGGAATACTCCGGCAAGCCTGAGCTATTCGGAGAGTTTGTCAGGAATGGGGTTAATGGAGAGGATCTTTGTGGAGATGTCTGGATCCAGTCCTTTCATGAGGTAGTTTATCTTGGTGAGTTCATCGTCTATTCCTGCTATGGCCTCAGCGGCCTGGAAGGCAGTGATGTAGTTGGTGTATCCAGCATCGCTCTTCCCAATCTGCACTAGCTTGTCTAGCTGGTCCCTGGCTTGGTTCTTGTAGTCAAAGGGGAAGAAGGTCTTCTCAAATAGTTCCATGAGCCTGGCGAAGGTGAGGTCCTTTATGGTGTTGTTGGCAAGCTGCATATAGATGGATTCCAAGAAGGCGCTTCCTCGACCCTTGCTCATCTTTGCGAGGGCAGTCAGGACCTTTGCATTTTCGTTGTAGAACTTTTGATTCATATTGAAGTAGGCTGTCATGGCCATCTTCCAACGTATAACATCTTTTGGATCTCCTGAGAAGTCTGCTGGGAGTCCGGCTTTGAGTTCTATATCTTTGCTTCCGTGGTCTGACATTTCTATTTCAACGTGGGGTTCTTCGGGTGGTGGGGGTAGCGGTTGTCTAGGAATTGGTGGTGCTTCTTGTACTCTCCAGTCCTCGGTGGGAATTGGTGCTGGGAGTGTGAAGAGTGAGGTTGGTGTAGGAGTATTGTCTGATGAATCAGAAGGGGGATGTATGGTCCGTCCTCGTTGAGATCCTTGTCCGGAAATGGTGGGTGTATCTTTCTGTCAAGGGACAGAGATGAGGTTGAAGAGCTAGTTCTTTTGTTAACACTGGGCGTCGGAACGTAGCACAGCAAACACTCGAAGTAGTTCGAAGACTTGTTATGTGCGAAGCAAAGATAAGGGATGTCTCATTACCCAATGCGCACACTTGGGACTTGTGGATGTGCTAAGTAACAACGCTGGATTGCGTAGAACTAGCTGGGGAATACAGATGGAGTCTGGTAACTACTTATACGATGTATCATACTGCGCATTCCAGTGAGCACAGTAAAGGCTATATGACTGCGCGCTGTGTAAGGCGATGTGCACAGTATGGGCTATGTATCAATGGGTAAAGGAACATGAGTCACCATATAAGGAGAATGGTGACGAGGAGAGGTTTGGTCCGTTAAGTAAGAAAGGGTAAAGCGTGACTCAACAAGTTAACTGGAAGATGAAAGAACCTAATAAGGGGAAGAAAATAGGTGTCTTGCAAAGACACGAGGAGAGACGATGAGTCCATAAACATAGGGAAAAGAGGGGTTGTAAGGGAAAATTGTAACACAGCCCAGGTTAGTATTATCAATGCAATATTTGTTCACTCATTGATGTGATTTTGAAGGGTCCAGTGCAGCGATGTCTATTGTTACTGGCTCTGTTGACGACCTGCAGAGACCTGCTGATGTCTCCAATGAAAACCTTGCTGACTTCAAGACCGAGTACCATCCTCATACCAAGCGGGAAACACTTTTCCAAACATCCGACGCATTCCGTGCACATAAAGCATCCAAGCCTCCTCAAGATTCCACCCCCTGGCAGCCATTCCAATGCAAAGGGGACTTCGAGTTTGCTGAGATTGCACTCAATGCTTCACTGAATAAAGGGCAGGTTGAGAGGCTTCTTGATCTCATATCCCGCATGGCTGAAGGCAAAGCTCAAGTCACAATTCAGCATGAGGCTGAGCTTCGCAAATTCTGTGATATGGCTGCAGAAGAGCTCACCCCTGTGTTAGGTTCATTGATTTGCCGTCATGAGATCGTGCAAGCGAATCTTGTGAACAAATAATGCTGAGGATATAACCACACTCTCTAGTGCTTCTTGAGAACTGAGAGCACTTGATACATGGCTCCAGACGTTGGTGTGATGAGAACCTCAAAGCATTGTCACATACAAGTACTTCAGGAGACCAGACATTGCATAGGAAAGTACTAGAGGAGAGAAGTACATCCAAGTGTGTAGAACTGGCTGGGGAAATGCCAGTGAAGAGGGTAGACTACTTATACTGGGCTGGGAGGCTGCATAAGGCAGTAGCCGCAGTAGGTGCTGTGTAAAGCAATGCGTAAGCTATGTATGCTGTGCGGGGCAATGCATGCTGTGCAAGGTGATGCGTGCAGCGTGGTGATGCACGTTGCATGGGCTGTGTGGGGTAGTGAGAGGTGCGCGTGCTGCGTAAGGCAATGCAGGTAATCTAGATAGGATCGGAAGATGCAAGTTGTCATCGGGAGATGTGATGATGAGAAGGGAAAGGTCCGTAGAGTAAGGAAAGGATGAGTGTGACTCATCAAGGGTGGCATGACTCAACAAGTGAGGCATGACTTGACGAGTGAAGCATGTAAGCGAATGTGAAGGGTAGACCCTTGTCCTAGGTGTCTATGTACATTCTTCCTCTGAATGAAAGGCATTTACATTCTTCCTCCGAATGCAAGGCAAAAGGTGTGAAAAATGAATTGTCCAGGTGCCAACCTGGATCGCAACATTACCTCCGATCTATGGTTGAAGCACCTGCTGAAAACCTAAAACTAAAAGGAGGGGAGTGTTACGATTTTCCCTTATAACTCCTCTTTTCCTTATGTCTATGGACTCATCGTCTCTCCTCGTGTCTTCGCAAGACACCTATCTTCTTCTCCCTATTAGGTTTCTTTCCTTCATACCTGACGAACATGTAACATCGTACTTGACGAGCACACCAAGTTACAGTACACTTTTCCAGTTACAATACACTTTTCATTTACGGTACACTTTCTAGTTACGGTACTTCTCTTTCTTACATAATGGACTAAATCCTCTTCTTGTCATCATTCTCCTTATATGATGACTCGTGTTCCTTTACTCATTCTGATACATAGCCTGTACTGTGCACATTGCTTTGCACAGTGCACAGTTACATAGCCAATATTGTGCACATTGGATTGCGCAGTATCCCACATCATATAAGTAGCTACCTGACTTCGCCTGTATTTCCCCAGCTAGTTCTACGCAATCCAGCGTTGTTACTTAGCACATCCACGAGCCCCAAGTGTGCGCATTGGGTAGTGAGACATCTCTTATCTTTGCTTTGCCCACAACAAGTCTTTGAACTACTTCGAGTGTTCGCTGTGCTACGTTCCGATGCCCAGTGTTAACAAAAGAACTAGCTCTTCAACCTCATCTCTGTCCCTTGACAGAAAGATACACCCACCATTTCCGGACAAGGATCTCGACGAGGACGGACCATACGTCCCCCTTCTGATTCATCAGACAATACTCCTACACCAACCTCACTCTTCACACTCCCAGCACAAATTCCCACTGAGGACTGGAGAGTACAAGAAGCACCACCAATTCCTAGACAACCACCACCCCCACCACCTGAAGAACCTCATTCCGACATAGAAATGTCAGACCACGGAAGCAAAGACATTGAACTCAAGGCCAGACTCCCAGCAGATTTCTCTGGAGATCCAAAGGATGCTATACATTGGAAGATGGCCATGACAGCCTACTTCAATATGAATCAAAAGTTCTACAATGAAAATGCAAAGGTCCTGACTGCCCTTGCAAAGATGAGCAAGGGTCGAGGAAGTGCCTTCTCTGAATCCATCTACATGCAGCTTGCCAACAATACAATAAAGGATCTCACCTTCGCCAAGCTCATGGAACTATTTGAGAAGACCTTCTTCCCCTTTGACTACAAGAACCAAGCCAGGGACCAGCTAGACAAGCTAGTGCAGATAGGGAAGAGTGATGCTGGATACACCAACTACATCACTGCCTTCCAGGCTGCAGAGGCCATAGTGGGAATAGACAATGAACTCACCAAAATAAACTACCTCATGAAAGGACTGGACCCAGACATCTCCACAAAGATCCTCTCCACCAATCCCATCCCTGACAAACTCTCTGAATGGCTCAGGCTTGCCGGAGTATTCCATGCTCAGAACAAGAGGATTGAAGATCTGCGAAAGGGATGAAAGGTAGACTTCCAGAGCAAAGGAAGATTTGCCAGAGATCCTAATGCAATGGATGTTGACACCATTCGCATCAACTATACCCAGCTTTCACCGGTAGAAAGGGCAGAACACATGAAGAACAACAAGTGTTTCGTATGCCATCAGGTAGGATGTCACTCAAAGAAACATCCCCAAGACAAATGTCCTGAAGGACAAGGAAAGAGCAACAACTGGGCCCCTCCTCGCCTGCAGAGGAACCCCGCTAGGAAAGAACAGGTCAGGAAGACCAAACTCAAAGAATACCAGGACACCTTAAAAGAAAGGGGTGTTACTGAAGAGGAACTTGTATGCACACTCGACATCCTCTACGACCTCAATAAACCGGAAACTGTTGCCACAACCCAGGTCGAAAAAGAAGAGATCCCAAAGAAGGATTTTTAGACGGGAGGAAAGGGTTGATGGTCTCCAATCCCGAAGTAATAGCACCAGTGTTTTTATCTGATCTGAATGGTGAATCTATGCGAATCCCTATCTCACTGTTTGAACAAGAAAATGACCAAATCGTCGATGCATTTGCCCTCATCGACTGTGGAGCAAGTGGAGACTTCATAGATCGCAATCTAGTGAAGAAGAAAGGATACAAACAGATCCGACTAAACAAACCAAAGAAGGCACAAAATGCCAATAGGTCCCCGAACATAGGAGGGATCATCTGCCACAAAGTGACCCTTACCATCCGGGTTGGAGAGGTAAACAAGAAGAGAGAATTCTTTGTCATCAACTGCGGAAAGGAAAACCTAATCTTAGGCATAACGTGGCTTTGAGAAACCAACCCCTCGATAAACTGGACCACAGGAGAAGTCGCCCTACCTGACAAACCAAAAACCCCACGACACAACTTCCCAGGAGCGACATGCCAAAGATACCTCGTCCGATATCTGGACCTAGATCCGGATGAAAAGATAGCCAAAATGTGGAAAAAGAGAATGGACAAAAAGATAGAGACCCTCAGGAAAACCACACTCACCACTGAACTTGCTGCCCAGGAGAAATCCAAAGAAGAAACACTCCCACCTGAATACAAAGACTTCGCTGACGTCTTCGCCGAACAAGAGGGAGATACCACCATCCCGACCATTTGACCACGGAGTGGACCTCAACTCAACCTTTGTACCCAAGGTGGCCAAAGTGTATCCTCTGAACCCCAAGGAGAAGGAAGCCTGCAAAGATTTCATTGAGGAACACCTGAAATCCGGAAAAATCGTCCCATCCAAATCTCCACAGGCATCCCCATTCTTCTTTGTATCAAAGAAGGATGGATCCGTACGTCCATGTCAAGACTACCGATACCTTAACTCCCATACCATCAAAAACGCCTACCCACTTCCCTTTATCTCCGATCTCATCGACCAGCTCAAGGGATCATCCATTTTTACTAAAATGGATATCCGATGGGGATACAACAACGTCCTTATCAAGCCACAGGACAGGTGGAAGGCCGTGTTTATAACCCCAATGGGACTGTTTGAACCAACAGTAATGTTCTTTGGCATGTGCAACTCCCCAGCAACGTTCCAGGCCCTGATGAACCACACCTTCACGGACCTTCTTGCTGAAGGATGGTTAATCATCTACATGGATGATATCCTCATCCATTCTAGCGACCCAACTGTACACCAGGAACGAACTCGTCAAGTCCTCCAAAGACTCCGAGAACACAGACTATCCCTGAAGTTGAAGAAATGCTTCTTCGATAAAGTTGAGGTGGAATACCTTGGAATGATCATTAGAGCTGACCGGATCCAGATGGACCCAGTCAAATTGAAAGCCATAAACAAATTGCAACCCCCAAAATCGGTCAAAGCAGTCCAATCATTCATTGGATTCTGCAACTTCTATCGAAAGTTCATCTCCAACTTCTCCGCCAAAGTGAAACCACTACACGACTTAACTAGGAAAGGAGCGAAGTGGGAATGGACGACAGAGTGTGAAAAAGCCTTCCTAACCATCAAACAAACCTTCACCCAGAAACCAGTCCTCCAAATGCCCGGTGTAACCAATGTTAATGCTGGGCGTCGGAACGTAGCACAGCGAACACTCGAAGTAGTTTGGAGACTTGTTGTGGGCGAAGCAAGGAGAAGAAGTGTCTCACTACCCAATGCGCACACTTGGGACTTGTGGATGTGCTAAGTAACAACACTGGATTGTGTAGAACTAGCTAGGGAAACACAGGTGAAGTCAGGTAACTACTTATACGATGTATGATACTGCACAATCCAGTGTGCACAATAAGGGCTATGAGACTGCGCACTGTGTAAGGCGATGTGCACAGTAGAGGCTATGTATCAATGGGTAAAGGAACACGATGTAGAGAGCCATAAGTCTCTACTCTCGCATATCGTCTAATCGTCACCTGGGTCGTTCTCCATCCTTATCCTTATCCCTTTCCTAACGTTTTCACCTTCTACCGCGGCCGTCTAAAGTCATTTCCGCACTCTCTCGCATCAACTCACACCGATCCGAATGAAATCCGCATAGTCCGCGTTCCGCATCCACACTCGGGTTCCATTGCTGGTAAGTCTTTTTGTTCGCGTTGCATTTATGACTCGTTGTATCAAGTCGTATTCCGTCCTAACGACTTGAATTACCTTATCAAATACTTTATTTACATATTTAGTCGTCTCCATACCTTCGACAGGTATGGTGACGCATGTACCTTACTTGTTTCAGTCTAGGGTATGCCCAGACTATAAAAGACTGTACTT
>JBBPLF010001114.1:0-11721 GCA_038089615.1 Aureoboletus auriporus
AGCGTGACTCAACAAGTAGAGCGTGACTCAACAAGTAGAGCGTGACTCAACAAGTAGAGCGTGACTCAACAAGTAGAGCATGACTCAACAAGTAGAGCGTAACTCAACAAATAGAATGAGAAGGTGAAAGAACCTAGTGAGGAGAAGAAGATAAGTGTCTTGCGAAGACATGAGAAGAAACGATGAGTCCATAGACATAGGGAAAAGAGGGGTTATAAGGGAAAACCGTAACATTACCCCCTTCGTAATGTTGAAGCACCTGCTCAACGATCTGGTCCCTCGGTATCTCCCTCATTGACCTCATAGTTGGTGAAGTCGAGGTCGCCATCAAGAAAGCCGTCATCACGGTCAAGCCCGTTGTAAACTGGGCAATTGGCACGAATGTGTCCATACTTATCACATTCCCCACACCATCTTCGGGGGCATCTAGCCTGGACGTGTCCTGGGGCATGTTTATGGCACCAGGGGCAGGTGTACTTCCCACAGAAGATGTGGAGATGATCAGGTTTTCTGCACTGGTGATAGCGGAGTAGTTTCTTGGGGAGGCGTGCGGGGACATGGGAGGTGTTGACATTGATAAGGTCTCGAGAGGTGCCGACTCCATCCAGGGAAACTGATATAGCTCCTCGAAAAGAATGGAGTAGAGGGCGAAGGGTGTCATCTAACGTATTCATGGTCGTCTGGGAGAGCCTTGGTGATAACAGGCTCTCATGGTGAGTAAGAGCTCTTTGTTGCATGTCCTCAGGGGCAGGAGTGGATGAATGGGTAGTGACCAGAGAGTCTTCTGGAACGTCAAAAGGGGTGGAGGCATGGGTGTCAATTTTAGGAGACTCTGGAATGGAGATCGGAGCAGGAAAGTATGTCCTTTCAGGGGAGTGAGGAGGTGGAACCTGGAGAACAGGAGAGGGAGTCCTTTCCACTGTTACAGGTGTATCCAGGTGAGGGTCAAAGGGTATAGCACAGGGGGCGTCTCCTACATAGACCCTATATTCATGGACACTCATGATCTCGAAGAATGGCTCCACGATGGGTCGGAGCAGGTTTTCGTCAATGTGGTCTACTAGATGTCCAAAACCCTCTTCGTAGAGGAGGTCGAGGATGAGGGATCGTGCTTCATCTACTCCAGTTTGCATGGTGGATACAAAGTGTTCTGGGGAATCATGGGGAACGAGTTGGTGGGCGGCAAGGTGGATGATCTGGTATGTTCAGAAGAGGGTGCATAAATCTTTGGTCTTTTTATCATAGTTGTAGCGCAAGTCTAGTTCCATGCATGCGGTGAGAGCAGGGGTAGTCAAGACGGAGGCGAAGAGTATCCTTCGCAAGCGAGGAGGGAGACAATTGGAACAGACGTAGTAGGGGTAAGGGAGTTCTAGATGATTTTTCTGGGCCATGAGGGACTCATAAGTGCCTCTGGCCATGATGCAGTTGCAGTGAGTGGTGGCGGAGGAGGATTGCTGGGTCATGATTCATAGTGCCAAGGGCAGCCGCTATATAGTCTATTGCAGAAGTATTGATGTTTGAGGGGGTGAGACGGAGGAAGGTCGTTGCGGTAGAGGAAGACGAACTTGTAGAAAGGGAGGCCTGGTTGGAACTCAAAGTTTCTTTTCCAGAGCATTTACTGGGGGAAATCTCTTGGTCGAGTGGACTTATATTTATCCAGGAGTGTTTGTGCATGTTGAAGGTTTCCCTCCAGTTCCCAAGTATTTTCTGCTGCGGAGTATCCTTTCCAGGATACTAGATACTGCCTTTGTCCTCGTGTTCTGCAGTGTGAAAGGATGGAATCAATTTCATACTCTTCTTCTCTGCCGATCAACTTGGGCAGTGGGTCCGAGAAGTTGGGGCCGTGCTCCGCAGTCTCTTGATAGGGGGATAGGAGAGAGGTGTGGAAAACGTCATGTATCTTCCAGGTGGGTGGTAGTTTGAGACAGTATGACACAGGGGAGATAACCTGTGTGATTTCAAATGGTCCCTCTCATTTAGGGGATAGTTTCTTTGATAGATACCGCAGTCGAAGGTTTCTTCCTTCTAGCCAGACTTTGTCACTGACTTCCCAGGGGCAAAATTTGGATGAGGTTCGTTCTTTCATGATCCGTTGGGTTTTCTCATGTGCAGCAAGGGCCTCCCATCGGGCTTCTCCTAATTCCAATAGGCACGTCTCCAGGGCAGGGAGGAACGTCTTTCCGATTGGGGGATAAGATCAGGGTTCATATCCCAAGATGAGAGAGAAAGGGGATTTCAGGGTGGAGGAGTGGACAGCTGAATTGTGGGAGAATTCCGCCATGGGGAGTAGTTCAGCCCATTATTCTGGGTGTCTGTCACAGAATATGCGTAGATAGGTCTCAAGTTCTTGGTTTACTTGTTTGGTTTCACCATCAGTTTGGGGGTGATATGTGGATGAGAGTTTTAGATCGTATTTTAGGAGTCTGGCAAGTTCTCAAGCAAAGGCAGATGCGAATTGGGGTCCCCTGTCGGAGATGCAGTGGTCATGGAGCCCGTAGTGTTGGAATACATTTGTGAAAAATAGTTGGGCAACTCCGGCGGCGTCAATGGTTTTATGACAAGGGATAAGGATTACCCCTTTAGTAAGCCCATGGTCAACCATGACCATGATAGAATCGAAAGTGAGAGAAGGAGGGAGATCGGTGATAAGGTCAACCGAGACCTGTTGGAAAGGACGAGTGCAGGTGGAAGGGAAAGGGGTCAGTGCCGGAGTAGTGGGGTGAGTATTGACTTTATTAGCCTGACAGACTGTGCATCCTTGAACGAATTTGTGGATAAAGGTGGTCATGCCAGGCCACCAGTAGTCGCGTTGTAAAAGATTGGTAGTGTGGAAGATACTGCCATGTCCTCCATGATTGCTTTCATGAGTGAGGCGGACAAGCCGCTGTCATGCTGGCTCCGGGATATAGAGATGATGTTTGTAGTATAACATATCGTTAATGTATTCCCAATCATGTGGTTGGGATTTGGAGAGTAGAGGGGTGCCATCCTTTAATGCGTTAAGGGCGGTGATGACCACTGGATCAGATGGGGTGGATTTAGCAATTTTCTGGACTAATGCAAAGTCGAGGGTGTGCGGATGAAGAGGTCCTCAGGAAGGAGGGTAACTTCCTGGTTGTCGGTGGAAGTATGTATCTACTTCATCACGTCGTGACAGGGTGTCGGTGGGTCCCATTTGTATTCCGGGTACAGGGGAAAAGTGAAGGTCGAAGTCTTGAAGGAAGAGCATCCATCGTGCCTGCCTTCTGGAGAGTTTCTGTGGTGCTTTGAAGTATGCGAGATTTTTCTGGTCAGTAATAACTGATACTGGGAGTCCCATTCCTTGCAAGTAATGTTTCCATTCTTCCAAGGCCTGAATGGCTCCCAGGAGCTCTCGGTCGTAGATGTCATAGTTTTGTTCGGCGGGTGATAGGGTTTTGGAGAGGTAGGCACAGGGGTGTAGGTCGCCGTTGCTGTCGTTCTGCATGAGGACTGCTCCTATGGCTGTTAGGGATGCATCAGTCATGATAATGAAAGGTTTTGTGATATCTGGCATTTGAAGGACAGGTTTCTGGGTGAAGGTTTGCTTGATGGCTAAGAAGGCTTTCTCACAGTCCTTTGTCCATTCCCATTGTGCTCCTTTCCTGGTTAAGTCAAGTAGCGGTTTCGCTTTGGTGGAGAAGTTGGAGATGAACTTCCGATAAAAGTTGCAAAATCCAATGAATGATTGGACTGCTTTGACTGATTTTGGGGGTTGCCATTCATTGATGGCCTTCAGTTTGACTGGATCCATCTGGATCCAGTCGGCTCTAATGATCATTCCGAGGTATTCCACCTCTGCCTTGTCGAAGAAACATTTCTTTAGTTTCAAGGAAAGCTTATGTTCTCTGAGTCTCTGGAGGACTCGGCGAGTCCGTTCTTGGTGTACTATTGGGTCACTAGAATGGATGAGGATGTCATCCATGTAGATAATTAACCATCCTTCGGCGAGGAGATCTGCGAAGGTGTGGTTCATCAGGACTTGGAACATTGCTGGGGAGTTGTACATGCCGAAGAACATTACAGTTGGTTTGAATAGTCCCATCGGTGTTATAAACATGGCCTTCCATCTATCCTGTGGTTTGATAAGGACATTGTTATATCCCCATCGGATGTCCATCTTGGTAAAAATGGATGATCCCTTGAGTTGATCGATGAGATCAGAGATAAGGGGAAGTGGGTAGGCATTTTTGACAGTATGGGAGTTGAGGTATCAATAGTCCTGGCATGGACGTACTGATCCGTCCTTCTTTGGTACGAAGAAGAATGGGGATGCTTGTGGGGATTTGGATGGGACAATTTTCCTGGATTTCAGATGTTCATCAATGAAATCCTTACAGGCTTCCTTTTCTTTGGGGTTCAGGGGATATACCTTGGCTACTTTGGGTATGAAGGTTGAGTCGAGGTCCACTCCATGGTCAAATGGTCGGGATGGTGGTAACTTGTCTCCTTCTTGTTCGGTGAAGACATCGGTGAAGTTCCTGTATTCTGATGGAAGTGTTTCTTCCTTGGGTTGTTCGTGGGTGGCAAGCTCCGTGGCAATTGTAGTTTTTCTGATGAGGATTTCAATTCTTTCGTCAATTCTTTTTCTCCACATCTTCGCTATCTTCTTGTCTGGATCCAGTTCCAGATATCGGATGAGGTATCTTTGACATATCGCCTTTGGGGAGTCATGTTGTGGGGTCTTTGGTTTATCTGGTAGGACGACTTCTCCAGTGATCCAGTTTATCGAGGGGTTGGTTTCTCAGAGCCACGTTATTCCGAGGATCAGGTTTTCTTTTCCACAGTTAATGACGAGGAATTTTCTCTTCTCATTTACTTCTCTGATTCAAATGGTCAAGATTACTTTATGACAAATGATCCCTCTGGTGTTTGGGGATCCGTCCACATTTTGTGCCTTCTTTGGTTTGTCTAATTGGATTTGTTTATAGCCTTTCTTCTTCACTAGATCACAATCTATGAAGTCTCCGCTTGCTCCACAGTCGATGAGGGCAAACGTGTTGATGATTTGGTCATTTTCTTGTTTGAACAGTGAAACGGGAATTCACATAGATTCACTGTTTGGATTGGACAAGAATACTGGTGCTATTACTTCAGGATTGGAGAGCATCGACCCTTTCCTCCCATCTAAAATCCTTCTTTGGGATTTCTTCTTCTTCAACCCAGGTTGTGGCAATGGTTTCTGGCTTGTCGAGATCATAGAGGATGTCGAGTGTGCATACGAGTTCCTCTTTAGTAACACCCCTTTCTTTTAAGGTGTCCTGGTATTCTTCGAACTTGATCTTTCTGACCTGTTCCTTTCTAGCAGGATTCCTCTGCAGGTGAGGAGGGGCCCCATTGTTGCTCTTTCCTTGTCCCTCAGGACATTTGTCTCGGGGATGCTTCTTGGAGTGGCATCCTACCCGGTGGCATATAAAACACTTGTTGTTTTTCATGTGTTCCGCCCTTTCTACCGGTGAAAGCTGAGTGTAGTTGATGTGGACTGCGTCAACGTCCATGGCGTTAGGGTCTCTGGTAGGTCTTCCTTTGCTCTGGAAGTCCACCTTTCGTCCTTTTTGCAGATCCTCAATCCTCTTGTTCTGAGCATGGAATACTCCGGCAAGTCTAAGCCATTCAGAGAGTTTGTCAGGAATGGGATTGATGGAGAGGATCTTTGTGGAGATGTCGGGGTCCAGTCCTTTCATGAGGTAGTTTATCTTGGTTAATTCGTCTTCTATTCCCACTATGGCCTCTGCAGCCTGGAAGGCAGTGATGTAGTTGGTGTATCCAGCATCGCTCTTCCCTATCTGCACTAACTTGTCTAGCTGATCCCTGGCTTGGTTCTTGTAATCAAAGGGGAAGAAGGTCTTCTCGAATAGTTCCATGAGCTTGGCAAAGGTCAGGTCTTTTATGGTGTTGTTGGCGAGCTGCATGTAGATGGATTCGGAGAAGGTGCTTCCTCAACCCTTGCTCATCTTTGCGAGGGCAGTTAGGACCTTGGCATTTTTGTTATAGAACTTTTGGTTCATATTGAAGTAGGCTGTCATGGCCATCTTCCAACGTATAGCATCTTTTGGATCTCCAGAGAAATCTGCTGGGAGTCCAGCTTTAAGTTCAATGTCTTTGCTTCCTTGGTCCGACATTTCTATATCGGAGTGAGGTTCTTCGGGTGGTGGGGGTGGTGGTCATCTATGGATTGGTGGCACTTCTTGAACTCTCCAGTCCTCAATGGGGATTGGTGCTGGGAGTGCTGGGAGTGCAGACTGTGTAGGAGTGTTGTCTGATGAATCAGAAGGGGGACATATGGTCTGTCCTCGTCGAGATCCTTGTCCGGAAATGGTGGATGTATCTTTCTGTCAGGAGACAGAGATGAGGTTGAAGAGCTAGTTCTTTTGTTAACGCTGGGCATCAGAACATAGCACAGTGAACACTCGAAGTAGTTCAGAGACTTGTTGTGGGCGAAGCAAAGAGAAGAAGTGTCTTACTACCCAATGCACACACTTGGGGCTTGTGGATGTGCTAAGTAACAATGCTGGATTGCGTAGAACTAGCTGGGGAATACAGGCGAAGTCTGGTAGCTACTTATACAATGTATGATACTGCGCAATCCTATGTGTGCAGTATGGGCTGTGGTTGGATGAGTAAGGGAACACAAGTCATCATATAAGGAGAATGATGACGAGGAGAGGTTTGGTCCATTATATAAGAAAGGATAAAGAATGACTCAACAAGTGAAATGTGACTCAACAAGTAGAACATGACTCAACAAGTAGAGCGTGACTCAACAAGTAGAGCATGACTCAACAAGTAGAGCGTAACTCAACAAATAGAATGAGAAGGTGAAAGAACCTAGTGAGGAGAAGAAGATAAGTGTCTTGCAAAGACACGAGAAGAAACGATGAGTTCATAGACATAGGGAAAAGAGGGGTTATAAGGGAAAACTGTAACACAAAGACTCCGAGAACACCGTTTATCCCTGAAACTGAAAAAGTGTTTCTTCAATAAAGCGGAGGTGGAATATCTCGGAATGATCATCAGAGCAGACCGGATCCAGATGGATCCAGTAAAACTGAAGGCCATCAATGAATGGCAACCCCCCCAATCGGTCAAAGCAGTCCGATCGTTTATCGGATTCTGCAACTTCTATTGAGAGTTCATCTCAAACTTTTCCACCAAGGCAAAACCCCTGCATGATTTAACCAGGAAAGGAGCAAAGTGGGAATCGACCAAAGAGTGCGATAAAGCCTTCTCGGCCATCAAGTGTACTTTCACTCAGAAACCTGTCCTCCAAATGCCTGACGTCACAAAACCCTTCACCATTATGACCGACGCCTCTCTAACAGCCATAGGAGCTGTTCTCATGCAGACTGATAGCAATGGCGACTTATACCCTTGCACCTATCTCTCTAAAACCCTGTCTCCTGCAGAACGAAACTATAACATTTACGTTTGGGAACTTCTCAGGGTAATCCACGCCTTGGAAGAATGGAAACATTACTTACAGGGAATAGGACTCCCAGTCACGGTCATTACTGACCACAAAAACCTCGCATATTTCAAGAAACCACAGAAACTCTCTAGGAGACAGGCACGATGGATGCTGTTCCTCCAAGACTTCGACCTCCACTTCTTCCCCGTGCCTGGAACACAAATGGGACCCACTAACACTCTATCTAAACGAGACACTGTGGATACTTCCACTGATAACCAGGAAGTTACCCTCCTCCCTGAAGACGTCTTCATCCACACCCTTGACTTTGCCCTGGTTGAGAAAATTGCTGCATCCACCCCATCTGACCCATTGGTTGTCACCACCCTTAGGGTACTAAACGAGGGCACTTCTATGATCACCAAATCCCAACCACACGACTGGACTTACACCAAGGGGATGCTACATTACAAAAACTGACTCTACATCCCAGAACCAGCAAGGCAGGGGCTTGTCTGCCTCACACATAAAAGCGAGCACGGAGGACACGGCAGAATATTCCGCACTACCAACCTGATGCAGTGCGACTACTGGTGGCCCAGCATGACCACCTTCATCCACAAATTTGTCCAGGGTTGTGCAGTTTGTCAGGCTAACAAAGTGAACACCCACCCCTCCACCCCCGCACTGACACCACTTCCGTCCACCTGCACTCGCCCCTTCCAGCAGGTTTCCGTTGACCTTATCACCAACCTCCTGCCTTCCCTCATTTTTGACTCTATCATGATTGTGGTCGACCATGGACTTACAAAGGAGGTAATCCTTATTCCTTTCCACAAAACCATTGACGCCACCAGAATCGCCCAACTATTTTTCACAAATATATTCCGACACTACAGACTCCATGACCACTGCATCTCCGACAGGGGACCCCAATTCGCATCCACCTTTGTATGAGAACTTGCCAGACACCTAAAATACGACCTAAAACTCTCATCCGCATACCATCCCCAAACTGATGGAGAAACTGAATGAGTAAATCAAGAACTTGAGACTTACCTGCACATATTCTGCGATGGACACCCAAAACAATGGGCAGAACTACTTCCTATGGCAGAATTCTCCCACAATTCCGCTGTTCATTCCTTCACCCTGAAATCTCCCTTCTCTCTCATCCTGGGATATGAACCCTGTTCCTATCCTCCAATCAGAAAGATGTTCCTCCCAGCCCTGGAAACGCACCTATCCGAATTAGAGGAAGCCTGACGGGAGGCCCTCATGGCACATGAGAAAACCCAATGGATCATGAAGGAACAAACCACTTTTAAATTCCACCCCTGGGAAGTCAGAGACAAGGTCTGGTTAGAAGGAAGGAATCTTTGACTGCAGTACCTATCAA
This sequence comes from Aureoboletus auriporus, assembly GCA_038089615.1. NCBI lineage: Eukaryota > Fungi > Basidiomycota > Agaricomycetes > Boletales > Boletaceae > Aureoboletus > Aureoboletus auriporus. The sequence goes on from JBBPLF010001114.1 coordinate 8,826, forward strand.
GAAAACTATCCCCTAAACGAGAAGGACCATTTGAAATCACACAGGTGATCTCCCCTGTATCGTACTGCCTTAAACTGCCACCGACCTGGAAGATACACGACATATTCCACACCTCCCTCCTATTCCCTTATCGAGAGACTGCAGAGCACAGCCCCAACTTCTCGGATCCACCGCCTGAGCTGATTGGCGGAGAAGAGGAGTACGAGATAGACAACATCCTCTCACACAGAGAAACACAAGGACAAAGGCAGTATCTTGTATCCTGGAAAGGATACTCTGCAACAGAGAACACCTGGAAACCAGAAGGAAACCTCCAACATGCACGAACACTCCTGGACGAATATAAGTCCACCTGACCAAAAGACTTTCCCCAGTAAATGCTCCGAAAGAAAAACTTCGAGTTCTAACCTGGTCTCCCCTTCTATAAATTCTTCTTCCTCTATCACAACAATCTCCCACCATCCCATCCTCTCGAACACCAATACTTTTGTAACAGACTATACAATGGCTGCTCCTGGCACTACGAATCATGATCTAGCAATCCCCCTCTTCGACTACCCATCACAACTATATCATGGCCAGAGGGACCTATGAATCCCTCATGGCCCAAAGGAACCACCTAGAACTGCCTTACCCCTACTATGTCCACTCGAATTGTCTTCCCCCTCATTTGTGAAGAATCCTCTTCGCCTCTGTCTTGACTACCCCAGCTCTCACCCTGTGCATGGAATTAGACCTGCACTACAACTACATATCATAAGAAGACCAAGGACTTGTGCTCCCTCTTCCGAATGTACCAGATCATTCACCTTGCCGCCCATCAACTCGTCCCCCACAATTCTCCAGAACAATTCACATCCATAATGCAAACCGGAGTAGATGAAGCACATTCCCTTATCCTTGACCTCCTTTATAAGGAAGGATTCGGATACCTAGTGGACCACATCAATGAGAACCTACTCCGACCCATCATGGAGCCCTTCTTTGACATCATGAGCGTCCACGAATACAGGACCTACGTAGGAGATGCCCCTTGCACCATACCTTTTGACCCCCATCTGGACACACCGGTATCTATTGAAAGAACTCCTTTCCCCATTCTCCAAATCCCACCCCCTCCCACCCCTAAGCGGACATACTTTCCCACTCCAATCTCCATTCCAGAGTCCTCTAAGATTGATACCCACGCTTCTACTCCCTCCAATGTTTTGAAAGACTCTCCAGTCGTGACCTGTTCACCCACTCCTGCCCCTGAGGACATGCAATGAAGAGCTCTTACTCGCCATGAGAGCCTGTTACCTCCGAGACTCCCCCAAGCCACCTTAAACACCTTATGAGATACCCTTTGCCCCCTCCTCCATTCCTTTCAAGGGACCAGATCAATTTCCCTGGATGGAGCAGGCACATCTCGAGACCCCATCAATGTCAACACTTCCACCGTTCCTACACGCCCTCCTAAGAAACGACTCCAGTGCCACCAGTGCGGAAAGGCAAATCATGTCCGCATTTTCTATGGAAAATACACTTGCCCCTGGTGTCACAAACATGCCCCAGGACATGTCCAGGCAAAGTGCCCCCGACAATGATGTGGAGAATGCAATGAATACAGGCACATTCACGCCAATTGCCCGGTTTACAACGGGCTCAACCAAGATGACAGTTTTCTCGATGAGGACCTTGATTTCACCAACTACGAGGTCAATGAGGGAGATATCAACGGACCAGATCGTTGAGCAGGTGCCTCAACGTTACGAAGGGGGTAATGTTACGATTTTCCCCTATGACCCATCTTTTCCTTATATCTATGGACTCATTGTTTCCCCTTGTGTCTTTGCCCAACACTTGTCTTCCTTACCTCATTAGCCTTCCTGGTTCCGAACCGGAATCCTTTGGAACCCTTTGGAACCATGTTCACACCTTGTTCATTTATCTAATCTCTTCATCTTTGACCGAAACCACAGGGATTTCTTCGGAACCATCGGAACCACATTGCCTTACATAACGGACCAATTCCTCCTCATTATCACTCTTCTTATGTGATGACTCATGATCCCTTACTCATTCACATAGCCATGATACTGTGCACCACACCTTACGCAGTATGCAGCAACATAGCCCTTGCTGTGCACATAGGATTGCGCAGTATCACAACTCATATAAGTAGCTACCCGACTCGACCTGTATTCCCCGGATAGTTCTACGCAATCCAGCATTGTTACTTAGCACATCCATGAGTCCCAAGTGTGTGCATTGGGTAGTGAGACCTCTTATCACTTTGCTTCACTCACAACAAGTCTTTGAACTACTTCGAGTGTTCGCTGTGCTACGTTCCAACACCCAGCGTTAACAGCAATGGTCCTGGACTGGGGGTGCAAGATTCAGACCGATCAGACTCAGATTGTGGATCGTCTTGAGCAGTCACGGGAGGTAGGACCAGAGCAGATGGTTTTTCTCCAGATGATTCTTGGAGAGTGCATTTCAGCTTGCCGATCCCTTGCACCTTGGAAAGTATGCTTCCTCAAATGAAGCTTGCGCAGTGGTGAAGAGGACATTGTTGGGTGATTTCATGAAGAGGTAGTTAGCCTCATTACCCAGAGCAACACCTAGGTACACCATTAATTCAGACTTAGGGGGGAGTTTATCAGCCCAAACATCTGAGGGGAGGAACACATATGCAGCACAACCAAAGTTGCGCAAATGATCCAAATGAGGCTGCTTGCTATGTGTTAGATTCGTTGATTTGCCGTCGTGAGATCGTGCAAACGAATTGTAGGACAAATAACGCTGAGGATATAACCGCTCTCTCTAGCGCTTTCGTATGAACTGAGAGCACTTGATACGTGGCTCCAGACGTGGGTGTGACGAGGAACCTCAAAGCATTGTCACACACAAGTAC
>JBBPLF010001115.1:0-11715 GCA_038089615.1 Aureoboletus auriporus
TTCAGACTTTGCGAGGTACCCCGGGTGTCCACCGTCTCGTTCCTGAGCTATGAGATGACCTTTTTTCTCAAGTGATAATACCAGGGATATTACCGACTGAGATCATCCCATCCACAAGGATTCAAGGACTTGTCACTGGATGCGGAATATGAATGCGGAGCACATTGGGCCATAGAAGTATTGAGTTATCACTGGTGATATAGAGCTACTCATCCATCCTTGAAATGCGAGCGCCTGAGATCTGAGAGTCCAGTGATGTGGACCGTAGACTATTATAAGACCATGATCGTTGGAAATGGCTCAGGTCGTTGGGAGCGTTTGTCACGACAAGGACCCACCACCATTTCCGACCGATGGCACGCAAGATCTTGCTGACCATGGGTAGCACAATGTACAATGTCGCCGTCGAAGCTGTGCGCAAGGTCGTCTGATCGGATTCCACCAACTTCGACAATCTGCGCCAGTGAAATCTATACTTTTTGGCTCCGGCCCGGCCCATGCGCACCGTGCAGCATTACGCCATTTTCACAAACCACTGTAAGCCGCATCTTGGATCTGGTTCGATCAATATAGATATTCGCGTCATTTCTGTCTGCGTGGATAGCAACGAAATGACTTATCCGCCAGTTGAACGTTGAATGTTGAAATTAATATTGAACAGAGCATAATTACGTAATTGTCGGTTGATCATAAAAAGACCACTCCTCTTTTCCGTGCCGGAAAGGCGAAGTCTCCGACTTTCTGCGTGGAACTGGGTGCCAGCTACGGCTCTCTTTCAAAGTTAATTTCAAGGGCATCCGACATATTGAACACGCAATTCAACCACTGGCATGTCCTGCAACTTGTTCAAGAGCAGCATGGTGCATTTCTGGACGGTTCGTTGAAACGAAAGAGCGTCCTTCATCATATTCTCGGAGGTCTGTCCACGGGGCTCATTGTACAAACATTTGAGCCGACGATACCATACTTAGACCTGTAACCCCGCCCGTAGTGATGTTGACGTCCGTGCCATTTCTTTTGATCATCCACTCAGACAACGAAGGCCTTGCCGTTATCAACAAGTTACCAACGCCTTAAATGTGACCAATTTCGATCGGAAACTCTCCAGGCACATCGTTGATGCAAGCCGACCCAGGCACTCCAAACACATTCTCGCTTGATAAGATTGGAGATTGGGCACAAATCAGGCATTGTAAAATCTCTAGTTGGTATCTGCTTTGGTATAGGCCGTAGAGGCAAAACCGACCCGCTTGTTGGTAGTATCGAAAACGCTGTAGTAATGCTCGCTGTAATAGATGCGTAGCCCTAAGTACCCAATGGAGAAGAAAAGCAGATGAGCACGCACAGGAAAGCCAACCCCATGATGAAGTCCAATCCAGAACCGGAAGCACTGCCAGTGTCATTGATGATGAGGTAAATCGCTGAAGAGTTGCCGCCGATGGCAGTGTTGAGCGAGCGGGGCCAGATCTGTGCGTTCGGTGAGAGGCCGTAGGATGTACCTCCGATGTTGAACGATAAAGTCTTCAGGGAAGAATATTGAATCGAGGTGACAGCAAGAAGGTTAGTATGGTAGTCAAAGATAGCGCCCGTCGCGGACTGATATTTCTGGAATGCATCTGCAAGTACCGATTTATATGGTTGGCTTGTGGTCAGTCGATCTCAACGGTCCCACTCACCTGAGGCGATAAGAATGAGGGTGGTCCCGGTATCGACGATACCAGCAGTCATTGACAAAATGGTGGTGTCACCATAGTGGACTGACTGGTCGATACCCCAGGATCTGGAGGACGGCGAAGTACTTGTAAGAGAAACATAATTCACCGAGTCGGTGATGACCGAGTGGTCATAGCCACCGAACGTAATTGTTCCATTGCTAGTCGGTTCAGAAACAGGAACGCAGTAGATGCCCACTACTTCTTTAGATATCTTTCCTTGAGTTAGAAGGCTGTCCGAAACCGTAGGGACCGCGCTCATGTGGGTGACCGTATTATCAGTTAGGTCGACAGGGCCTATACCAAGGATACCGTCATAGGGAATACCATTGGATTGGTTGGCAGCCCCAATTGATTGCTTTTCTATCACAAGGTCAGGAGATAATATGACGGTGTCAGTCCACTCCTCTCCGAAGAAGTAAGCACCGCCATAAACCACCGTCTATGTCCCTTGGTAGTAAGTATAACCCAAATGGCGTGAATACAAGAAACGTACGACGGTGTTTCCGGTGTTTTTACTGCTACTAGTCGGGATGTACGGTTTGGAAACCCCCACCCAAGTATTGGAGCTTCCAGTATCAATCACAAGCGTGTCTACAATTGCTCAGCAAATATTTCCGGACGACAAACGGCCCACATACAATTATGTGCGGGGTTACCAATTCCAACTTGAGCAGTGTAGACCACTACAGCGTTTGTGTCACTAAATGATGGGCTGCCATTCGTCTGCTGATCACGACTTTGAAAATATTTGGCGCGAGCTTGATCGCTCTCGACAAGTTTGAGCGCGTCGCCCTTGCTATTAATCCTCGTTGCCAAAGGGAGAGTAATACCGCTGGTACCACTGTGGCTGAGGGAATTGGCGTCAACTGTAGTCAGGCTGACGAGAATCAATGACAAGAGAGCTTTAGAAGAAAACATGGAGATCTATCCAAAGGACCGAGAGCAATTCGAGCTCTTAAATAAATATCGAAAATTTCCTGTACTTGGCGCGGCATAGTGCGCGTAGTGCGGACTTTCTTTTGTACCCACAACAAACTCGGACTCGGATGCGGGAGAAGATTGGAGTCGAGATGGACTGCAGTCACTGCGGCACCCGACACTGGTCCAGTCTAGTAAGCCTCAAGCTCATTGACATCGGTAAACCTTCTGAACTAAACAAGGCTTTTGAAAATGAACCTACTAGCACGTCAGAATTCGAAAACAATCCGCTTGAGAGCAAGGGTGCGATCGAACTGGCTTCCAATCATCAATCATGACGCAAATTCTGAAACAGACGTTTCTTACGTGGTCTACGGGTGCACTCTCTTTACGAAGCGATCTTAAAACATGGTTTAGTGACCGGTTGGTTTATCACGAACGTTTCGTTCAGGTCGTTGCGCCATGCGAAGGGGAGAGACCAACTATCAATTGAACTGTCCACGCCAAAGAATTATCGATGAAGTGGGCAACAAGTTGAATGTGACGCGAAGCTATATATATGGTACGCTGCGTCAGACCATTGCGATACCACTATCCCAGTCACCTTTCGACGAGGAAAAAAACTGACAATCACTGGTACTATCCTGTACAGTAACTTCGTCAGGAAAGGCGAGTGAAATTTAGAATCCGTATAAGACTGAAGAATTCTGACATCAACCAAGACTTTATCACGCAGGTTAGTGCCTCCAGTGGCCACTGGCATGCGAAATTGCTTAAAAGTACATGTAGTTGCATTCTGCACTATCTACTCGGCTAAGAGCAATACCGTTATACTGCGAAACATGTTCAATTCTCTGAATGCAACCGCCGCCATTCCATCAGAACTATTTACTGAGTGCGTCCATGCCCGTTGAGGACATAAGGCTAGAGAGTCCTTTGCGTAGCAACTACAGACCTAAGTCATACAAGCAAGAAACCCCCTCGCGGACAAGAACTTGAATGTCAATGAACGAACGCAAGTGGAACATAGGTGACCTTCTTAATCAAGCAGTCACCCTGAACTCGAGCACCGCCGACTCGGCAAGATCATACACCTTCTCCAACTGTAAGCCAGCTTGAACCCTGTCAAAGTGCACATCATCAACGATGTCCTGAACCGAGCAGGAGAAAAAACAACATACCCCAAGGAGATCAGCTCATCCTGGGTCCTCTCCTTTGAATTATGTACAAGCCACATGTTGAGGTCCTGTTGATACATTCGGATATTCCCGTTGCCGAAGTTAGGCAACATGGGTTCGGGGGCAACATCCACGCTAATTGATTTGGCGTTGGGATCGCGGCTGGCATGCCTCAAGACGTAGTCATCTACACACGGCGCACACATCGATTAGACACATGAAGAACAGTAAAGAAGGCAGGGACGTACGGATCAACAACCGACTATGAGGTCCCATGGCCTTTCTCACGTTTCTCAAGATAACCGCAGCCTCAGCATCGGGCCAGTCATGAATGATGTTACGGAGCTGAATGAACATTAGTACCAATTCGTCGCAACCCAAAAAGAGTCACACGTACGTAGTACACGTCCTGGTCAGCGACAGGGCTTTCTTTGAAGAAGTCGAGAGGAACGAATTCAACCCGGTTGTTTTGCAATGCCTCCGGCGCGTCCCTGGCCCAGACCTACGATATACAACAAGTTTAGTTGTCTTGCAATGGACAGACAAGCCGATTGAATGACAAATGAAAACAGTTCTCACATCCTTGGCTGCATCCACAACCTTGGGCAGGTCTTGATCAACGATTTTCAGGTGTGGGTACAATTTTGAAAGTGGTATGGAAACTGTCCCATAACTGGCGCCGACATCGCAAACAGTCTTCACCTCTTTCCATGGATAGTCTGAAACGATGAAGTTGATAATCAAGAGAAAAACGAGAAGGCCGACCACTTACTTTGCAAAACGGAGAGAGATCCCATGATGTGACTAAGCCCATCCATGCCACGATGAAAATTCTACTCGAGTACGTGAGACACTGATCCACAAATTGACACCTAAACTTCTTACTTCACTTCTCTCGGCCTGCAGACACCACAAAGTCAATAAACAACGAAACAGTGGAAAATAATCAGGAACAACTTACATCCTCCATAATCCAATCGAAGAAATTGCCTTTGAAGCCGAGTGCATAGAGGATAGGTGCTTTTTCCGGTGCATAGCTTGTTGCATACTCTGGCATGGTCAGCGTTTCATACAATACACCCGCACCTTTGGTAAATGTCTCCGCTATCATGAGTGACAGAGTACCCGGGTTTGAACTCGAAAGGGTGACAAGTGAGATACGGTTGTTAGCAAAAGTATTGGGGGTGACTGAGGTTTGAGATAAGTCTGGTGCGCGCTGGGTGGACAATGACACTTGCCTTCGGTGAAGCATCCCTTGGTTGCAAGGAGACGAAGTATGCGACACAGCTTCCCTTTTTCCAAATTGACCAGCTTGGCAAGCTCGTCGACATGAAGACCGTCGGGAAATTTCTCAAGTGCATCCGAGACCTTTGCCCGCCTAACGACTCGCAGACACGCCCACTCAAAAGACATGGCATACTTTGATGATGTTAGAACCTGTCAGCCATTCAACTTGTCTGAAAGAGAGCTCACATTGTGGACACTGTGCTGAGGTGGGGCCAATGAAGCACATAGCTGCTGGCAAGCACCCTCGAGTAGTCTGACAGCTTTCTTTAGCGCCACAGTATCCATTGCAAAGTCGATGGGGTGGTATGTCTTGGAGTGGATTGTAGGGACTTCGTTACCGCCTTTCTTGTACTCGGTAATGGCTTGACGAGCCGAGGAGGTAATGATCTCGAGGAGGGCTTCGAGCTGGGCTTCACCTGACATCGTTGGAATTGATCAAAGGGGAAACAGGTAGTGAAGTTTCAAGTGGGTAGAGTGGACGAGCTGGTCAACCGAGGCCATCTCACAACTTTTTAAGTCCATGATGCCACCCTCTAGTTCAGTGCGATAGATCGGAGCCTTTGAGCCTGATGGGTCACGAGTACTCACTGAACAAGAGATGGGAAGATGGTGACAGACAATTCGGTAGTTTTATCCCTATATGTGAGTGGGAATAGTTCATCTGAGTATGAAAATGATTAAATTATACCGAGTTTAGCGCCGCGCTGCGGCGGCCACCTCTTCCGAGCTGCCACGCAAGTATGTACTCTCCACATCTGAGTCATGGACCAGCGACGTTCGAACGGCGAACATTCTGAAACGTAAAATCTGACTCATCTGCTGATTGATTGTGTGTCATCAAGCGTACGCGTGTACTCAGCCGAGAAAAGTATTTTCGGTTGTCCAAGTCGATGGTGCGGGAGAATGATTCAGAATGAACTTGATATATTTCGATGTGTGCACGCCATGCATATAACAAAGCGAGACAGGTGCTGATGTATCCCATCGGAAATGGATACACTGTGTCAGGCCCTTGGAAACAACAAGCCTCAATATCTCCTACTCTCCTTCCAAGAACCTCACGATTCACGCACCTAGATTTCACGGAAGATGCTCCCGTACCAAATCTTGTCGTTGAAATCTGTAAATTGAAGGGCGCTGAGAAATGCACCGGGAGCGGAGGAACGGCTTTTATGAACAATTAAACTGCTGGCTGATCGAGTCCAGCAAACGCGCCCTAGTGTTGTTGAGTGGTTACTTACAGACGTGCATCCATATCATACGTGGCAAGCCACGCCATTGAAGGGATGGAAGGTATATGTAAGTCTGTATGCGAGGGAGAAGACAGCCTGGTCTGTCGAGCCCGTTTATTTGCGTCCACTAGGCGTACCTCTCCGAGGATCGGGACCGTGTACAGTACGGGCAGTGGGGGTAAAGAGTAGGGAGTTTGAGCCTGCGAAAGCTCTGCATGCCTGGGGTGTCGGCTACCAGTCCCCGACAACTAGTAGATGGACTACCAACTCGTTACATGAAGGCGTTCGTTTCCGGATTGCTCACGCCAGGCTTCAAGTTGTCGCCATCAGTTGGGATTTGATGAGCATCGCACACAAATTATAGAGTTCAGGCTGACTTGTGCCAAAAGGCATACCCTCACGGTGCCCATTTGGCATATGTCAACCTGAGCGGCGAGCGCTGCCAAGTACCGAGTGCTAGTAAACAATGCTGTGACCGAACCAGTTGTATTGTGTTACGTATAATCTTTTCTAACCCCACCTCAAGGCTCAGACCACAGGTTTTCACTTGCACATTGACGGACGGTGTGAGACGCTATGTTTGCGCGACGTCTTCCCATATTTCTTTCAGCACTGGCAGCAGCCTTGCTGAGTTTCGGAGCCTTCTCCCGAGAAGCAACATCGGAAGCAAACCTGTCCCTCGACGTCGTCTTGACTAGTGGAACGTTCCGAGGTGTCGCCGACTTGGCGAATGGAACTGATGCTTGGCTTGGGATACCTTTCGCTGAACCTCCCATTGGATCTCTGCGGTTTAAAGCGCCTCTTCCCATAACTCAGCCATTACAAGTCGTCCAAGATGCTTCGCGATTTGGAGATGCCTGTCCCCAACCTCCATCGTCGATACTCGGCGTTAATAGGAGCGAAAACTGCTTGTTTTTGAACGTATGCTCGACCCGGAACTCGTAGTAAAGGACCTCTGATTCTGAAAATACCAACCTCTTCGCAGGTATGGCGGCCTACTGGAACTTCCGCGGTTGCACATCTTCCTGTAATGATTTGGTTCTATGTACGTGTATTCTCCGTTTTGTGGTGTTTTCCTTACTGGCATGTTTTCGGAGTAGGGAGGAGCATATACTATCAAGTTAGCCTTTGCTAGTCTATCGATGTTTTTTCTTACTGATCATGGGTCCCGTAAACAGTGCAGCCTCCAATCCCGCGTACAATCCTACTAGTGAGTTTGATTTTTTATCCTCAATGGTATGACTCGGGCACCATAATCCGTTATAGGGATAATCGAGCAGAGTGTAACGATGGGGAAGCCAATCGTTTTCGTTTCAGTGTGCGTTCAACGACCAGTTTTCTGGTGCTAGTACTTAGCATTCATCCGTTGGCAGGAATTACCGAGCGAATACGTTTGGTTTCGTGAGAGCAGCCTACAATCTGAATGCACGGGAGAGAACTGATCGATTATAAACAGTTGGCGAGTGCCGATATCCCCCCTGAAGACCTCAATGCTGGCCTTTTAGACCAAAAGGCAGCGCTCGTGTTCATACAGAAAAACATTGCGCGTTTTGGTGGTGATCCCTCCAAGGTATTGATCTATTTGCTCTGTTACCTATATCATACTGAACGTTTGACCAGGTCACGATCTGGGGTCAGGTAGCATTTTCTTCCTCTTCTGACTTCCCTTGATGATGCTATCATCTAGTCTGCCGGCGGTGGTAGTGTCGAAGCGCATATATTGTATGGGACCGAACCCACCCTGTTTCGTGCCGCGATCGCAGATTCGTCTTCCGGACCCTTGTAAGTCGATTTGAAAGACATCCCAGAACATGATCGACATCTTTTATCAGCAAAAACGCGCCATATGCTTGGCAATACGACAAACCAGGGATGCCATACTCCCGGTTACTCGCTGCCACAGGGTGTGCGGCTGGACCTGACTCAGTTCAGTGTCTGCAGCAAGTCCCATATGAGGTGCACCTCCTTGTGGTATAGTGATCATGATGGCTAAAGCCGTTAAAGATGCTCTTGAATATCAGCAATGCAATGATTGACTCTACCCTCAATCAACAACTGTGGGAACCAGCGATTGGTCCTGCGGGAAGCTTCGCCCCAGAACGTCCCTCGCAAAGGATTCTCAGTGGAAACTACCTTCATGTGCCCTACCTTTCGGGAACCAACGTACGTTCCAGATCAACTCAGCAGGATATTGACTTACCACCGATTTGTAGTTGAACGACGGAACCCTCTTTTGCCAGACACTTTATAATTTGAGTTTAGCACCCTCTGAACAGACTGCTGCTTTCAATGCCTGGTTGTATCAGTTGGTTGTTGATAACTCGACGCTAACGCCGAACGTCATTGCTGGCATCGACGCGGTTTATCCCGTCAACGACAGCATGTATGGCGGACCATGGCACACTGGCGACATGCTCTACGACAGGGTAGAATCGTGGTACACGGACAACATGTTCCTTGCACCGAGACGTTTCTTTTACGAGCACGGCTCGTCGCTGCAGCCCATGTGGGCATATTATTTTACCGAGTTTATTCCGGGAACGTTGCCTGCTCTTGGTGGTACGTTTTATGCAAACCTATTGAACGCCGAATTGTCTCTAAGAAGTGAACAGTATACCATGCGTCCGAGCTATTGTTCCTCTTTGGCCCTGTCCCCAATATGGAAACTGATTTCGCGAATAAAATAGCGTCATACTGGATCAACTTCGTGCACGATTTGAATCCAAGCCGTATGTTTCATTCTATCGTTCCTGTATAATTATTCATTCTGGAGCTTTTCAGCACATTGGCCGCGGTACGAGACGTCGAATAGATATGTCATGCAGTTGATGCGGAACAATATGACGCTCATTCGTGATGGTAAGTTCCCTTGTGTTCCTCGCGATCTATCGAGCGAATGAGTGCTCGTGTAGATTTTCGCATCGCTACGACCGACTACCTCAATTCACGCCCGGTCCTTGCTGCATTTCAGAAATAATCAAGCAGATGGATTTGTGCAATGTTTCTTTGGCTCTCTCAATGGATCGATATTGGTGGGAATGTTAGGGTTAAGCACGAAATTGTTGCCGACCGTCCTGTCAACGCCGCTAGTTTGCTCAGCTGGTGAGAGTGATGCATAAACTTAGGAGGGGAAGGAGTTATGCATGCGTTCGGACGGGGCTGCGTACTAGTACTGCCGTTGGTGTTCTTCGGGTATCAATTCGACACGCCTGGCCTTCTCATGTATCGCCTTGAGTATACGCAACGGGGACCTTGAGTTAGGCGAGTTAATGACGAAGAAGATATAAACCTGCATAATCATGTGGCTGTGCATCAGCGAACTTGCACGATGCACACGACGAGGCGGGTGAAGCGACCGAGGCCGAGGGACGATGTGAACAGTTCTTCAATGTATGTTCGACATTGCCGAGCGACACGACCTGACGCGATCCGTGGTGCAATGCTTGTAGCACTCGTCGTGGTCACCGTCGTGCTCAACACCATTCTCTGGGAACTCGAGCGATCCTCGTTTACGTCTGTTCCGAGACCGAGCATGGTTGCGGTATCATCAACTGGCCAGGAATTGAACCTGTCCGACGACCGGGTAGCTCTGTATTCCGCATGGCCTCCTCCCATCACGCGCGTTCCAGAAGACGTCGACAAGGATGAGTTCGACACCGCTCATTGCAATGGTGCATGTCGCTTCCTTCTCCCCGTCCGGATTGGCGAACAGGAATCCAAGGCCCGAATTCACTTCACGCAGCTTCTCGTACTCGCTCGACGGCTCAATCGAACTATCGTCCTACCCAACGTAGGCGAGAGTCGAATGAGCGCGTGTTCCAAGTGGCCATTCGATGCTTATTACGATGCAAGTGAATTTACGCAGGGAAGCGATTCCCGGCCGGCCATGGATCTCGAAAGGTTTACCAAGTGGGTCGAAGAGCGACCGGTGGTACCGACTAGCCTTGTTGTATCTCTGCGTCGTGATCCGAACGTGCTGGCAAGTCAGATTGAATCAGAAGACGTCCCCTTTGTCCTTGAAAACGCTGAGGCAGATCCCAAGATTTTGTCCTGTATCGATTCCAAATTCGCTCGACTGCGTTCGTCCCTACTAGAGTCGACACTATCAATGTCCTTCCACTCGAACTCGCTCAAGACAGACTCGGATGCCTCGTCTCGCGTCGTCGAACTCTTGTCAAACAACCTGGATATGGATATAGATACGGATACGGATTTCGATTTGGATTTCGCGACAGGACCAGGATACGAACACACCATTCAATATATCAACTCTTCGTCCATGTCCCTGGCTGATGTCGATATCCTCATCCTCGATTATGACCTCCGTCACCCCCTCTTTGCCGCATTTGTCGATCTCCACTATGCACACGTGCTCTACGATCTAGCGGATCGCCTCGCCGACAACCTAGGTTCATTCCTAGGCGTGCATTGGAGAATGGAAAACGTGCCCGTACAGAATCTGGCGTGGTGCGCCGCCTCGCTGGTCAGCACCCTCCATGCACTTCTATAGGATAGTATCACAGGCAAGAACGTGCGGCACGTCTGGCTCGCAACAGACCATCCTCGCCCTCTCAGCACGTTCATGACGGAGTGCGTTTTTCGAATGGTGAAAAAGATGCAAGTGTGTTACAAAACGATGGTCCTCTGAGGAAATCGAGTACATTCAGGGCGCTCTCAACCGAACACGACGACGCAATCAGGGTACCCGAGGCCTTCCAACCTGGGGGAGACCTGGATGCTTGGAAGCTGACGGACCTCGCGGAACAGCTACACCGTTTTCCGTATATCGAAGGCAGCCTCGATGTCAACGAGACGCTGCTGGGTGATTCTGGGATATGTAGAATCCTCGATAAATCGGTGATGGTGCAAGCGCAAGTATTTGTCAGTGGTCCGACGGACTGCAGCAAAACTAGTGCGCATACATCCTTTTTCTGACGGCGAGTTTGGAGCTCAGCGCTCACTCCCTCCAGCTCTTTTTCGTTGAATATTTTGGTAAATGGTGATGGAAGAACCGTAGATGAAGCTTTGAAGCTGAAATCGATAGCATATAGCACAGGCTAGACATGCGACGTGCTCATACAAACGTTTTTGAGTGCCTTGATATCGTGATGTGACTTCTCTCTCTCAGGGTCCACCCCGACCGATACCAGTAAAGGCAGGCCTATAATCGCCAGGCGCACCACCCTCCCTTCTCCGATGCTCTGGTTGCCGCGAGGTGGACGCGTGGTGTTAGACTTTTTCTGATCAAACCTTATTTAGTAAGTCCAAGTATAGACTCCATAGGTAGAATGGTCGAGGTATCCTCATGGATCCTCACCCTTTACAATACGATACCCTTTAACCACTGGTCTAGGCACCTACGTCATACCCTATACCTTACCCCTT
>JBBPLF010001116.1:0-11709 GCA_038089615.1 Aureoboletus auriporus
ATCTGGTCCCTCGGTATCTCCCTCATTGACCTCATAATTGATGAAGTCGAGGTCGCCATCGAGAAAGCCATCATCTCGGTCGAGCCCATTGTAAACTGGGCAATTGGCACGAATGTGTCCATACTCGTCACATTCCCCACACCGTCTCCGGGGGCACCTAGCTTGAATATGTCCTGGGGCGTGTTTATGGCACCAGGGGCAGGTGTACTTTCCGCAAAAGACATGGAGATGGTCTGGTTTTCCGCACTGGTGGCAGTGGAGCCATTTCTTGGGGCGCGTGGGGATATGGGAAGTGTTGACGTTAATGGGGTCTTGAGGGGTTCCTGCTTCATCCAGGGAGACAGATCTAACTCCATGAAAGGAATTGAGGAGAGGGCGGAGGGTGTTATCCAGTGTGTTCATAGTGGTCTGGGGAAGCCTTGGGGGTAACAGGCTCTCATGGCGAGTAAGAGCTCCTCGTTGCATGTTCTCAGGGGCAGGAGTAGGGGAACAGGTTGTGACTGGAGAGTCTTCAGAAACGTCAGAGGGAGTGGGGGCATGAGTGTCAATCTTTGGGGAGTCTGGAATGGAGATTGGAGCAGGAAAATAGGTCCTCTCCAGGGAGCAAGGAGGTGGGACCTGGAGAATGGGCGAGGGGGTTCTTTCCACCGTTACAGGTGTGTCTAGGTGGGGGTCGAAGGGCATGGCACAGGGGGGCGTCTCCTACATAGACCCTATATTCATGGACGCTCATAATTTCGAAGAAGGGTTCCACAATAGCTCGGAGCAGATTTTTGTTGATACAGTCTACTAAGTGTCCGAAACCCTCTTCATAGAGAAGGTCGAGGGTGAGGGAGCATGCTTCATTCACTCTGGTTTGCATGGTGGATACGAAGTGCTCAGGGGAGTCATGTGGGACGAGTTGTTGGGGTGCAAGGTGGACGATTTGGTACGTGCAGAAAAGGGAGCATAGGTCCTTGGTTTTCTTGTCATAGTTGTAGCACAGGTCTAGTTCCATGCGCAGAGTGAGAGCAGGGGTGGTCAAGACAGAGGCAAAGAGGATCCTCCTCAGACAAGGGGGGAGACGATTGGAGCAAATGTAGAAGGGGTAGGGTAGTTCCAGATGGGTTTTTTGTGCCATGAGGGATTCGTAGGTTCCCCTGGCCATGATGCAGTTGCGGTGGGTGTTCGAAGAGGAGGAGTGTTGGGTCATGATTCGTAATGCTAGTGGCAGCCGCTGTATAGTCTGTTGCAGAAGTATTGGTGTTCAAGGGGGTGAGACGGAGGAAGGTCATTTTGATAGAGGAAGAAGAACTTGTAGAAGGGGAGGCCTGGTTGGAATTCGAAGTTTCTTTTTCTGAGCATTCACTGAGGGAAGTCCTTAGGTCGAGCGGACTTATATTCATCCAGGAGTGTTTGTGCATGTTGGAGGTTTCCCTCTGGTTCCCAAGTGTTCTCTGCTGCGGAGTATCCTTTCCAGGATACCAGGTACTGCCTTCTTCCTCGTGTTCCATGGTGTGAGAGGATGGAATCAATTTCGTACTCTTCTTCTCTGCCAATCAGTTCGGGCGGTGGGTCAAAGAAGTTGGGGCTGTGCTCCGCAGTCTCTCGATAAGGGGATAGGAGAGAGGCGTAGAAGACATCATGTATCTTCCAGGTGGATGGTAGTTTGAGGCGGTACGACACAGGGGAGATAACCTGTGTAATTTCAAATGGTCCTTCCCGTTTAGGGGCCAACTTCTTTGATAGGTATCACAATCGAAGGTTTCTTCCCTCTAACCAGACTTTGTCACCAACTTCCCAAGGGCGGAACCCAGAAGAGGTTCATTCCTTCATGATCCGTTGGGTCTTTTCGTGCGCAGCAAGGGCTTCCTGTCAGGCTTCTTCTAATTCCGATAGGCATGTTTCCAGGGCAGGGAGGAACGTCTTTCCAATTGGAGGATAGGAGCAGGGTTCATATCCCAGGATGAGGGAGAAAGGGGATTTCAGGGTGGAGGAGTGGACAGCGGAGTTGTGGGAGAATTCCGCCATGATGAGTAGTTCCGCCCATTGTTCTGGGTGTCCGTTGCAGAATATGCGTAAATAGGTTTCAAGTTCCTGGTTTACTCATTCGGTTTCTCCATCAGTTTGGGGATGATATGCTGAGGAGAGCTTTAGATCATATTTTAGGAGTCTGGCCAGTTCTCGTGCAAATGCAGATGCAAATTGGGGTCCTCTATCGGAAATGCAGTGATTGTGAAGTCTGTAGTGTCGGAATACATTTGTGAAAAATAATTGGGCGACTCCGGCGGCATCAATGTTTTTATTGCAAGGAATGAGGATTACCCCCTTAGTAAGCCCATGGTCGACCACGACCATGATAGAATCGAAAGTGGAAGAGGGGGGAAGATCAGTGATAAGGTCAACCGAGATTTGTTGGAAGGGGCGAGTACAGGAGGAGGGGAGGGGTGTCAGCGCTGGGCTGGTAGGATGGGTGTTGACCTTATTAGCTTGGCAGACTGCACAACCCTGAACAAATTTGTGGATAAAGGTGGTCATGCCAGGCCACCAATAATCTCGTTGCACGAGATTGGTAGTGTGGAAGATCCCCCTGTGTCCTCCATGGTCGCTTTCATGGATGAGGTGGACAAGTCCATGTCATGCGGGTTCCAGGATATAGAGACGATGTTTGTAGAGTAGCATTCCCTCAGTATATTCCCAGTCATGTGGAGACGATTTGGGGATGAAGGGGGTGCCTTTGTTTAAGGCCTGCAGGGCGGTGAGGACCAATGGGTCCAAGGGGGTAGATTCAGCAATTTTCTCAACTAGGGCAATGTTGAGGGTTCAGATGAAGATGTCTTCAGGGAGGAGGGTCACCTCCTGGTTGTCAGTGGAGGTATCCACTATGTCTCGTTGAGACAGGGCATCGGCAGGCCCCATTTGTGTTCCCGGTACTGGGGAGAAGTCAAAGTCAAAGTCCTGAAGGAATAGCATCCAGCATGCCTGTCTTTTGGAGAGTTTTTGTGGTTCCTTGAAGTATGCAAGGTTTTTATGGTCAGTGATGACCGTTACAGGAAGTCCTGTTCCTTGCAAGTAGTGTTTCCATTCTTCCAGGGCACGGATAACCCCTAGGAGTTCTCGATCATAGATATCGTAGTTTTGCTCCGCAGGTGATAGGGTTTTAGAGAGATAGGCGCAAGGATGTAGATCTCCGTTGCTGTCATTTTGCATGAGGACAGCTCCTATAGCTGTTAAGGAGGTGTCGGTCATGACGGTGAAAGGTTTGGTAACATCTGGCATTTGGAGGACTGGTTTCTGGGTGAAGGTTTGTTTGATGGCTAGGAAGGCTTCCTCACACTCTTTCGTCCATTCCCACTTTGCTCCTTTTCTGGTTAAGTCGTGTAACGGTTTTGCTTTGGTGGAGAAATTGGATATGAATTTCTGATAAAAGTTGCAGAACCCGATGAATGATCAGACTGCTTTGACCAATTTTGGGGCTTGCCATTCGTTTATGGCGTTTAATTTGATTGGATCCATCTGAATCCAGTCGGCTCTGATAATCATTCCGAGGTATTCTACCTCTGTTTTGTCGAAGAAGCATTTCTTCAGCTTTAGGGATAGTTTGTGTTCTCGGAGTCTTTGGAGGACTCGACGAGTTCGTTCTTGGTGTATTGTTGGGTCATTGGAATGGATGAGAATGTCGTCCATGTAGATGATTAGCCATCCTTCAGCCAGGAGGTCTGCGAAGGTATGGTTCATCAAAGCCTGGAATGTTGTTGGGGAGTTGCACATGCTGAAGAACATTATGGTTGGTTCAAACAGTCCCATAGGTGTTATAAACGCAGCTTTCCATCTGTCCTGTGGTTTGATAAGGACATTGTTGTATCCCCATCGAATGTCCATTTTGGTAAAAATGGACAATCCCTTGAGTTGGTCGATGAGATTGGAGATGAGGGGGAGTGGGTAAGCATTTTTGATGGTATGGGAGTTGAGATACCTATAATCCTGACATGGACGTATGGATCCATCCTTCTTAGGTATGAAAAAGAATGGGGATGCTTGTGGGGATTTGGATGGGACGATCTTTCCAGATTTTAGATGCTCGTCAATGAAATTCTTGCAGGCTTCCTTCTCCTTGGGATTCAAAGGATATACTTTGGCCACTTTTGGTACGAAGGTTGAGTCAAGGTCTACTCCATGGTCAAATGGTTGGGATGGTGGTAGCTCTTCTCCCTCTCGTTCAGCAAAGACGTCAGCGAAGTCTTTGTATTCAGGTGGGAGTGTTTCTTTTTTTGGTTCTTCTTGGGATGCGAGCTCTGTGGCGATTGTTGTTTTTCTGAGGGTTTCTATCCTTTTATCCATTCTCTTTCTCCACATTTTGGCTATCTTCTCGTCTGGGTCCAGCTCTAGATATCGGATGAGGTATCTTTGGCATACTGCCTTTGGAGAGTCGTGTCACAGGGTTTTCAGTTTGTCAGGCAGAGCGACTTCTCCTGTGGTCCAGTTTATTGAGGGGTTGGTTTCTCGAAGCTAAGTTATGCCAAGAATTAGGTTTTCTTTTCCACAGTTGATGACGAGGAATTCCCTTTTCTTGTTCACTTCTCCGATTCAAATGGTGAGGATCATCTTGTGACAGATGATTCCTCCTATGTTTGGGGATCCATTGGCGTTTTGTGCCTTCTTTGGTTTATCAAGTCGGATCTGTTTGTAGCCTTTTTTCTTCACTAGATCGCGATCTATGAAGTCTCCACTTGCTCCGCAATCAATGAGGGCAAATGTGTCGACGATTTGGTCATTTTCTTGTTCGAACAGTGAAATAGGGATTCACATAGATTCACTTTTTGGATCAGACAAGAATACTGGTGCTATTATTTCGGGATTGGAGAGCGTCAACCCTTTCCTCCTGTCTAAAAATCCTTCTTTGGGATTTCTTCTTCTTCAACCTGGGTTGTGGCAACAGTTTCCAGTTTGTTGATGTCATAGAGGATGTCGAGTGTGCATACAAGTTCCTCCTCAGTAACACCTCTTTCTTTTAAGGTGTCCTGGTACTCTTCGAACTTGATTTTCCTGACCAGTTCTTTCCTAGCGGGGTTCATCTGCAGGCGAGGAGGGGCCCAGTTGTTGCTCTTTCCTTGTCCTTCTGGACGTTTGTCTTGGGGGTGATTCCTGGAGTGGCATCCTACCCGGTGGCATTTGAAACACTTGTTGTGTTTCATGTATTCTGCCCTTTCTACCGGTGAGAGCTGGGTGTAGTTGATGTGGACTGCATCAACGTCCATGGCATTAGGATCTCTAGTGAATCTTCCTTTGTTGGGGAGATCCACTTTTTGTCCCTTTCGCAGATCCTCTATCCTTTTGTTCTGAGCATGAAATACTCCTGCAAGCCTGAGCCATTCGGAGAGTTTGTCAGGAAGGGGATTGATGGAGAGGATCTTTGTGGAGATGTCGGGGTCCAGTCCTTTCATAAGGTAGTTTATCTTGGTTATTTCGTCGTCTATTCCCACTATGGCCTCTGCGGCCTGGAAGGCAGTGATGTAGTTGGTGTATCCAGCATCACTCTTCCCTATCTGCACTAGCTTGTCTAACTGGTCCCTGGCTTGGTTCTTGTAGTCGAAGGGGAAGAAGGTCTTCTCGAATAGTTCCATGAGCTTGGCAAAGGTGAGATCCTTTATTGTGTTGTTGGCAAGCTGCATGTAGATGGACTCGGAAAAGGCGCTTCCTCGACCCTTGCTCATCTTTGGGAGGGCAGTCAAGACCTTGGCATTCTCATTGTAGAACTTTTGGTTCATATTGAAGTAGGCTGTCATGGCCATCTTCCAATGTATAGCATCCTTTGGATCTCCAGAGAAATCTGCTGGGAGTCTGGCTTTGAGTTCTATGTCCTTGCTTCCATGGTCTGACATTTCTATATCAGAGTGGGGTTCTTCAGGTTGTGGCGGTTGTCTAGGGATTGGTGGTGCCTCTTGGATTCTTCAGTCCTCGGTGGGGATTGGTGCTGGAAGTGCGAAGAGTGAGGTTGGAGTAGGAGTGTCATCTGATGAATCAGAAGGGGGACGTATGGTCCGTCCTCGTCGAGATCCTTGTCCGGAAATGGTGGGCATATCTTTCTGTCAGGAGACAGAGATGAGGTTGAAGCGCTAGTTCTTTTGTTAATGCTGGGCGTCGGAACGTAGCACAGCGAACACTCGAAGTAGTTCGGAGACTTGTTGTAGGCGAAGCAAGGAAGATAAGAGTTCTCACTACCCAATGTGCACACTTGGGACTCGTGGATGTGCTAAGTAACAATGCTGGATTGTGTAGAACTAGCTGGAGAAATACAGGTGAAGTCTGGTAGTTACTTATATGATGTTTGATACTGCGGAATCCAGTGAGCAGAGTAAGGGCTATGAGACTGCACACTGCATAAGGCGATGTGCGCAGTAGGGGCTATGTATCAATGGGTAAAGGAACACGAGTCACCATATAAGGAGAATGGTGACAAGGAGAGGTTTGGTCCATTATGTAAGAACAGGCAAAGTGTGACTCACAAATGTGTGTCAGGTGTTCGTAAGGTTAAGTAAGAAAAAGGTAAAGCGTGACTCAACAAGTGTTCATCAGGCGTTCGTAAGGCAAAAAAAGCGAAAGGAACCTAATGGGGAGAAGAAGATAGGTGTCTTGCGAAGACACGAGGAGAGATGATAAGTCCGTAGACATAAGGAAAAGAGGGGTTATAAGGGAAAATTGTAACAGATGTGTGCTGCGCGGGCTGCATAGGGCAGTGGGAGCTGCGCATGCTGCGTAAGGCAATGCAGGTAATCTAGGTAGGATTGGGAGATGCGAGTTGTCACTGGGAGATGTGACGACAAGAAGGGAAAGGTTTGTTAAATGGAAAGTGTGCTATTAGTGGAAAGTGTTCCATAAGTGGAAAGTGTACCGTAAGTGGAAAGTGTTCTGTAAGTCGGTGTGTTCGTCAGGTGTTCATCAGGTGTTTGTCAGGTGTGACTTTGACGAGTGAGGTGTATAAGCAAATGTGAGGGGTAGACCCTTGTCCTAGGCGTCTACATTCTTCCTCCGAATGAAAGGTGAAAGGTTGATCGAAGAGGTGAAGAGAAAAATGAATTGTCTGGGCGCCAACCTGGATTGTAACAAACGGTGACATGAAAGCATGGTGCGAAGTGAATGGGACTAAACTGCACATTACAGCTGTGTACGCACCATGGATCAATGGGCTAGTGGAGGGCACCAACTCCAAACTCCTCAGCAGACTCAAACTACTTTGCAGCCCAGGCCTCAGAGAGGATGACTACAAGGACACATTACCCACAAATATCACAAAATCATGGCCGGACCATCTAGACACCACTATTCGACAACTCAATGAACGTGTCATACCAGCATTCCAATTATCACCCAAGGAACTCCTACTCAGGTTCGTTGTCAACACAGCACCCACTTTCCTACATGCAGCTGCCTCCCCTTTAACACCCCAGGTGGTAGGAGTACAAATGGCATACATCAATCAGCAACGTCTTGACAGTGCAGATCAAATCGCCGTGCATGCAGTATGTCGCAAAGTGGCATTTGACAAATGGGTTGAACGGTCCTCAGCCGGAGTGGTTATATTTAAACCGGGTCAACTTGTTCAAGTCTATGACAATGCGCTAATATCCACTTTAGCTACATCTCGCAAACTTCTACCACACTGGTCCACACCAAGGCACGTCGTCACACAAGCAGGTAACTTGTACTTCCTACAAACCCTTGAAGGCTTCCCCATCTTGGGTTGGACTCACACCAGACAACTACGGGAGTTTATACCCTGCAAGGGCACAGAGCTGGCGACAAAGGAAGAATGGTTCCTGGAGGAAGTAGACATTAGGACAGAACCAGAAGTCCTGAGTGAATGGCAAGATCTCCTGGAGTTAGATGATGAAGAAGCGGGGTCAGATACCGGGGAGTCGGGAATAGAAGATGAGACCTGATGGTGGTCAAGATCGTGGTGGTTAGGTGGCTTTAGCAACCCCCAGCGGGCTTGCACAGGTTGTGGGGGGGTACATATGGTGGTGTAGGCAAGGGAGGTCATGAGCAGTCAGAGGTCAGAGGTGTCACATGACCTGTTAGAGGTATTATGTGTGAACATACTTATATATATCTACACCTAGCTTAGTCATTCCATAGTGTCGAGTTTATACAGAACACCTCCGTTATGGTGTCGTCTGTACACTCCAAATCCAACATAAACTCGACACTTGCAGAATTGAAGTGATCGAGGTGCCCTAGTGACGTGCCCTCGGATCCCATTCATGCTACTCATCGCTCGCTCATGCTGACTCACTGAATTGCAATGACTGAGGTGCCCATTTGTGTGCTCTCGGATCCCATTCGTGCTATCGCTGTTCGTTCCCGCTCATTTCCTCTTGCCGCTTGTCATCCTCGCTCATTTGTGTCGTTTGTTGCTCGGTTGCATCATTCGTCTTTGCTCGTTCTTGTTCGTTCTTGCACGCCTTGCCTGATTGGGGCCGAAACCAGTCAAATCCGCTCATCACCGCTTATTGCTCGGTTCCCACCTGATTGAGGCCGAAAACAGTCAAACCCCTGCTCGTTCTCCTGTATCACACCCTATTGTCATTCCCAACTGTCACCTGCCAGTACCACCTTACCTCCTGCTCCGTTACATCATGCCCAGTGACACATCATCGTTCGTGAAACTCAACAACACAAATTACTATGAATGGAGCTTGATAATGGAAGCTCTCCTGGTTAGAAAAGGATTACTGGAGTATGTTGATGGTACGAAAACATTGCCCATGGGCAGTACAAACTCCAAGCTCATAAGGGACTTTTTGAGGAAACAAGCAGAGGCTCGTGTGGAAATCATTCTCCATATTGAACCCTCGCAACTCTTGCATGTTCACAATTGTGACCCCCATGTTATCTGAACAGACCTGGAAACCGTCCATCATGCTCGCGGTTTTGCCACACACATCACTCTCCATCGCAAATTTCTCATGCTCCACAAGGACAGCAACACAACCATGCAGGCCTGGATTGCCGAAGTGCGCTGTGCTGCATTCCAACTACAAGAAGCTGGTGTTGCCATGACTGATGAAAACACCATTCTTGTCCTTACCCTTGGACTTCCTTCCAACTACGACAACCTCATTGTCATCCTTGACTCGCTGCCCCCTGACGAGCTTACCCTTGACCTTGTTATTACCCACCTTGTGAATGAAGAAGCCCGCCAGGCACATACCTCCGTTAAAAGGGATGACTCAGCGATGACTGCATGTCAGAATCGAATGCGCCACCCTCTTACAGATATTACATGTTTCAATTGTGGCAAAAAGGGACACTATCAATCGCATTGCCCGAAGAAGAAATCGGAGACTGTCGCAGCCACTACCATAACTGATTTTGCATTCTAGTTACATACTTACTTGTACGTTTCGCTCGAGAAGGGATGTTAGAGGTATTACATGCGAACATACTTGTATATATATTTACACCTAGCTTAGTCATTCCGTAGTGTCGAGTTTATACAGAACACCTCCATTATGGTGTCGTCCATATGCTCCAAATCCAACATGACCTACACGTGATGTTGCAGTGTAGTCAGTGCCATGCATGTAGGAGAGAGGTCATCGTCTTGCCCTTCCAGTAGTCATCCTGGTGGGTTCACCGATGAATCCAACTTTGCCACCAACACCACTGCTCCCACTGCCTCCTTTGCTTTTGCCAACTTCCTTCAGGAAGACATCACTCTTTCTTCTGCCAACACCTCCTTCCCTTCCCCCACTGTTGATCCACATGCCCTGGCATACTCTGTTAGATTCGTTGATTTGCCGTCGTGAGATCGTGCAAACGAATCATACAAACAAATAACGCTGAGGATATAACCGCTCTCTCTAGCGCTTTCGTATGAACTGAGAGCACTTGATACGTGGCTCCTGACGTGGGTGTGATGAGGAACCTCAAAGCATTGTCACACACAAGTACTTCGGGAGACCAGAGATTGCATAGGATAGTACTAGAGAAGAGAAGTACATCCAAGTGCGTAGAACTGGCTGGGGAAATGCCAGTGAAGAGAGTAGACTACTTATACTAGGCTGGGATGCTGCGTAAGGCAGTAGCTGCAGTATATGCTGCGTAAAGCAATGCGTAAGCTATGTGTACTGTGCGGGGCAATGCGTGCTGCGCAAGGTGATGCGTGTAGCGTGGTGATGCGTGCTATCTGGGCTGCGTAGGGCAGTGGGGGCTGCGCGTGCTGCGTAAGGCAATGCAGGGTAATCTAGATAGGATCGGGAGATACAAGTCATCAATCGGGAGATGTGATGACGAGGGGAAAGGTCCGTAAAGTAAGGAAAGGTTGAGTGTGACTCAACAGGAGTAGCGTGACTCAACAAGTGAGCTTGACTCAACAAGTGAGTGTAGCGTGACTTCATAAGTGTGAGGGAGAGTCTTCCTCCGGGTGGGAAGGCATTAACATTCCTCCTCCGAATGGAAGGTGAAAGCTTCTACATTCCTCCTCCGAATGAAAGGTAAAGGGTTGTGTGAGGAGGGAGGGAAAATGAATTGTCCGGGTGCCGATTCAACTCGTAACAGTAGGATGTTGGATTTTGGGGGGAGGTGGTACAATGGATGCCATTACTGGCGTGGGAGAATTGGCAATGCGAGAGGGTGCACATGAAATGGTGCAGCTCTCGGGACGAGTAGTGTAAGGTTGGTGGGACATGATGACCAAGAGTTCGGTAAAGTACCAAAACAGGTAATAGATGAGAAGGGTAAAGTACCCAAAGAACGATAGTGGAATGATGGAGGTAGTGGTCAGGGGCAAACCCTAAATCACCAAGAACAGCAGGAAGGACCCTATAAGGCGGCTACACAAAGAGCACCCCCGAGGCATACAATCCCAAGTGTTCCCAGCAAATGACCATGAGGGGAGGAAAGCGGCACAGATGGCTAGTCTGGCGGCATGAAACACAAACACAAAAATCTGCAATAAACGTGGCAGCAACAACTGCACACAAGGATAGTCTGGGGTCAACGCAATCCCCATGATGCACTATTGCTCAAACTAACTCTTAATGTAAGTTATCACTTACAGCACTCTCGCAGCTGAATAGCGACGATCCATTTTATGTCTGGGATCTATGCAGACAGAAGCCCTGGTGCACTATGGGCAGAACAACCTTATCCATATTTATATGCCGGATGAGCATGTGTGAAGCATAAACACTTCTAGCAACTTCAGCCAATGAAGTTATGTTGAGTGGGCTGCGACCACCACGCGTGCGCTCTGGTTAAGGGTAGCGACTTGGTTTCCGGATGTCATTAGACGGTTTGTTTTGAACTTGATGAAGAGATAGAAGAAGCAGGTCGAGTAAGGTAGTTTTGGAATAATGTTAGGACTTCAACAAAGGGCAGACTCAAAATGAATCCACTATCTCTGTGAACAAGTAACTATTCCAAAACTAAAGAATATACATGGAGGATTGACTACTTATATACTTTACAAAAGTGAGCATGGACCATCAGGACTAGGGTTGCAGTAAGGGGTTTGTAAAGGGTATGATGTAGTTGGTAAAGGGCAACAATCTAGACTGTGGTCAAGGATTAACATAGGGTAGAGATTTGAAAAGTTCTAACACATTGCAGCTTCTGAGGTGCAGGGTTTAGAAGATCATAGCCCACAGCTGTAAATTTTGGCACTAGCGCCCCAGCGATGAAATGTGTGAATATGGGCTGGTGAGAATGTAGAGAAAAAAAAAGAAC
>JBBPLF010001117.1:0-11701 GCA_038089615.1 Aureoboletus auriporus
AAGGTTTTTGTGACTTCAGGCATTTGGAGGACAGGTTTCTGGGTAAAGGTTCGCTTAATAGTGGAGAAGGCTTCATCACATTCTTTGGTCCATTCCCATTTTGCGCCTTTTCTGGTTAAGTCATGTAGGGGTTTTGCCTTGGTGGAGAAATTGGAGATAAACTTCCAATAGAAGTTACAGAATCCGATGAACGATCAGACTGCTTTGACAGATTTGGGGGGTTGCCATTCGTTGATGGCCTTTAGTTTTACTGGATCCATCTGGATCCGGTCCGCTCGGATGATCATTCCGAGGTATTCCACTTCCTCCTTGTCAAAGAACCACTTTTTCAGTTTCAGGGACAGTTTGTGTTCTCGGAGTCTTTGTAGGACTCGGCGAGTTCGTTCCTGGTGTATTACTGGGTCGTTGGAGTGGATGAGGATATCGTCCATATAGATGATGAGCCATCCTTTGGCTAGAAGATCCGTGAAGGTATGGTTCATCAATGCTTGGATTGTTGCTGGGGAGTTGCACATGCCAAAGAACATCACAGTTGGCTCGAAGAGGCCCATGGGTGTTATGAACGCGGCTTTCCATCTATCCTGTGGTTTGATGAGGACGTTGTTGTATCCCCATCAGATGTCCATTTTGGTGAAGATGGATGACCCCTTAAGTTGATCAATGAGGTCGGAGATGAGTGGAAGTGGGTAGGCATTTTTGACGGTGTGCGAGTTGAGATATCTGTAGTCCTGGCAAGGGCATATGGATCCATCTTTCTTTGGTACGAAGAAGAATGGAGATGCTTGTGGGGATTTGAATGGAATAATTTTTCCGGAATTTAGATGTTCGTCAATAAAATCCTTACAAGCCTCTTTTTCCTTGGGGTTCAAGGGGTACACCTTGGCTACCTTGGGTATGAAGGTTGTGTCGAGGTTGACTCCATGGTCAAATGGTCAAGAAGGTGGTAGTTCATCTCCTTCTCGTTCAGCAAAGACATCAGCAAAATCATTGTATTCAGGTGGGAGCGTTTCTTCTTTGGGTTTCTCCTGGGCAGCAAGTTCAGTGGTGAGTGTTGTCTTCCTGACGAGGGTTTCTATCCTTTTGTCAATTCTTTTCCTCCACATCTTAGCTATTTTTTCGTCCAGATCCAGCTCGAGGTATCGGACAAGGTATCTTTGACATATCGTCTTTGGGGAGTTGTGTCACGGGGTCTTTGGTTTGTCTGGGAGGACGGCCTCTCCTGTGGTCCAGTTTATCGAGGGGTTGGTTTCTCGGAGCCATGTTATCCCTAGGATTAGGTTTTTTTTTCTGCAGTTAATGATGAGGGGTTCTCTCCTCTCATTTACTTCTCTGATCTGGATGGTAAGGATTACCTTGTGACAAATGATTCCTCCAGAATTCAAAGATCCGTCCGCATTTTGTGCCTTCTTCGGTCTATCCAGTCAGATCTGTTTGTATCCTTTCTTCTTCACTAGATCGTGATCTATGAAGTCTCCGCTTGCCCCGCAATCGATGAGGGCAAACGTGTCGATGATTTGATCATTTTCTTGCTCAAACAGTGAGATGGGGATTCACATAGATTTACTGTTTGGATCAGACAAGAACACTGGTGCGATTACTTCAGGATTGAAGAGTGTTGACCCTTTCCTCCTGTCTAAAAATCCTTCTTTGGGACTTCTTCTTTTTCGACCCGGGTTGTGGCAACAAGTTCCGGCTTGTCAATGTCATAGAGGATGTCGAGTGTGCGTATGAGTTCCTCCTCAGTGACACCCCTTTCTTTTAAGGTGTCCTGGTATTCTTCAAACTTAGTCTTCCTGACTTGTTCTTTCCTGGCAGGGTTCCTCTGCGGGCGATGGGGGGCCCAGTTGTTGCTCTTTCCTTGTCCCTCAGGACATTGGTCTCAGGTGTGCTTCCAAGAGCAGCATCCTACCCGGTGGCATCTGAAGCATTTGTCATTCTTCATGTATTCTGCCCTTTCTACTGGTAAAAGTTGGGTGGAGTTGATGTGAATGGCATCAACATCCATGGCATTGGGGTCTCTGGTGGATCTTCCTTTGCTCTGGAAGTCCACCTTTCGTCCCTTTCACAGATCCTCAATCCTCTTGTTCTGAGCATGGAATACTCGGGCAAGTTGGAGCCATTCCAAGAGTTTGTCAGGGATAGGGTTGATGAAGAGGATCTTTGTGGAGATATCCGGGTCCAGTCCTTTCATGAGGTAGTTTATCTTGGTTAGTTCGTCGTCTATTCCCGCTATGGCCTCTGCAGCCTGGAAGGCAGTGATGTAGTTGGTGTATCCGGCATCGCTCTTCCCAATTTGCACTAATTTGTCTAACTGATCCCTGGCTTGGTTCTTGTAGTTGAAGGGGAAGAAGGTTTTCTCGAACAGTTCCATGAGCTTGGCAAAGGTAAGGTCCTTTATGGTGTTGTTGGCAAGCTGCATATAGATGGATTCTGAGAAAGCACTTCCTTGACCCTTGCTCATCTTTGCGAGGGTGGTTAAGACTTTGGCGTTTTCGTTGTAGAACTTTTGGTTCATATTGAAGTAGGCAGTCATAGCCATCTTCCAACATATCGCATCTTTTGGATCCCCAGAGAAATCTGCAGGCAGTCCGGCTTTAAGTTCAATATCTTTGCTTCCATGATCCGACATTTCGATGTCAGGATTTGGGTCTTCTGGTGGTGTGGGTGGGGGTTGTCTAGGGTGGGTAGGTGGGGCGTCTTGGATCCTCCAGTCCTCAGTGATGGGTGCTGGGAGGGCGAAGAGTGCGGACGGTGTTTGGGTGTCGTCCGAAGATTCAGAAGGGGGACGTATGGTCCGTCCTCATCGTGATCCTTGTCCGGAAATGGTGGGTGTATCTTTCTGTCAAGGGACAGAGATGAGGTTGAAGAGCTAGTTCTTTTGTTAACACTGGGTGTCGAAACGTAGCACAGCGAACACTCGAAGTAGTTCGAAGACTTTTTGTGGGCGAAGCAAAGAGAATAAGAGTCTCACTACCCAATGCGCACACTTGGGGCTCATGGATGTGCTAAGTAACAACGCTGGATTGTGTAGAACTAGCTGGGGAATACAGGCGAAGTCTGGTAGCTACTTATACAATGTTTGGTACTGCGCAATCCAGTGTGCACAGTAGAAGCTATGTGACTGCGTACTGTGTAAGGCTATGTGCGCAGTATGGGCTATGTTCAGATGAGTAAGGGGACACGAGTCATCATATAAGGAGAATGATGACAAGGAGGGATTTGGTTCGTTATGTAAGAAAAGGTAGAGCATGACTCAACAAGTGAAGCGAGAAGGTGAAAGAACTTAGTGAGGAGAAGAAGAGGGGTGTCTTGCAAAGACACGGGGAGAAAGGATGAGTCCATAGACATAGGGAAAAGAGGGGTTATGAGGGAAAACTGTAACACTCGAGCTTGAAGTCGGTGGGAATGGTGATGTTTGCCATGATGTTTTATTGCGTGGATATAAAAGATTTCATCAGCAAAACAGTATATTAAAACAATGGTCAAGAAGAAATGTGCGATCTATACCACCCATATATCCAAATGTTCTCCTCCTATGACATTTGATCTGTTGTGCCCAGAATTTTCAATGTTGAGTTTTAATACTTGGTGAGAAGAATTCCAAAGTCTATTCATCTTGATACCAATTTGGAATTGGTTCAGAAGCAAGACGTTCAAAATCTTCGAAGTACAAGCTCTCCACATAGTGTGGGTTCGAGATATATTGAGATGGATCTTTGAAAATTCTAATTCTCTTTTGTCCACAAGTGACAAAAGGTAATTCAACATCTCTCAGTAAAGAGGACGATGAAATCCAAGCATTATACTCAAGAAAAGATGAAGAAGGTACGTCTAAGTCTTTACAATACCAGTGGTTTTCAGGATCGAAAATGTTTGGGTAACAAACAAGAGGCCAAGTCGTAGGTAAAGGAGCACATAAATTTGTTTGTTGTTTAAATATGAGGGCGAAGTCGGCATTTTGGTCCGCTTTCCTCTCCAGGATGTTTCTCACCTTGACTTAAAGATTCCTCCACAGCCTCTCAAATGGTGTCGAAGTTGAACCCATTTCATCTAGCAAAGTGGGTCAGCTTAAGGTCCTTCTCCTGTTGAAGGGAAGAAAGGCAAAGATGGTAGTTGTGACTGGAGGGATCGCCATGAAGGTAGCATGCCCGATGGTACCTGTCAAACAACAAGTTCCAAGTCCTAATGTTGATACCATTGTCCGAGTTCTCTACTTGGGGATCAGCACCATCATCCCATCCTTCACGAGGGGTATCCATCCAGTCTTCTAAACATGGCATCCAGTTAGGAACCATGGCCTTCATTAGAAGCACATTGGAGTAGAGAGGAGGAAGGTAGGAGCGGGGAATGATCTCCCAGAGTTGTCCGTGAACCGTGTACCGTTGACAGTCATCCAAAGATTGAACTGGGAAAGCCCAACAACCGGCAGCCTCATAAGCCAATGCGATGGTCTCGTAGATATACATGAAGCTATCCACAGTGTATCCATGAGGACACTGGGTCTTGACTAGTGTGATCTGGATAGGACAGACCAGTCGGCGAGAGGTGCAAAAGTTGGGTGGTGATGGGTTAAAGGCAGTCATGTAGACCGCTCCCAGAGGATGATCCTCGATCCGACCGTCTGAAGTGACTTCAAGTTGTTCAATCCTCACGGTATATCGTTCACCTGGACTAGAAGCTTGTTCTCCTTGTCCCAGGCTTTCATGTTGCAGAATGCCTCGATCTCAAATGGAAAGAGGCTTCAAGGGAGCATTCTCCATCTCTGTGCTAGTGCTCCTGTGATTTGGAGCAGGATTGTGGGTAAAGCCGTGGGGAAGTGACTCATCAGAACTGAAGATGGGGGTTCCGACGGGTAACGAAGATCGGGTGTGAGATTGTTGGGATCGACCTCAAGCGGGGTGTTCCTCAGTGGTTGAGGATGATGCAATGGGGGATTCGCGGTTGCAAGGACAATGGGCTCGTCATCTACGTGATCTGACCATGCCCGGAGGATGAAGAGCTGGTTCTGGGGGAGGTACTGTTAAATGGTGAAAGGGTGAAAACCCTAGGACTGGAACATACCTAACAGTTTGAGTGGAACTTAGTGTCGAACGTAGTGGTTACTGGTCAAGATGTTATTAGAACTCAGCTACTGAGTTTGTATTATATACTGTCACTCTTGTGAGTCACTCTTGTGAGTCACACTACCATAATGGTTGCTGTGCTTCAAGCGACCTGTTGCTACTACTTTATCAACACTCCCCCTTACTTAATGTACCAGGGGTAAACGTAAGTATAAAAGAGCCGTAAAGGTGTTACAGGAGAGAGGAAGAAAATGTCTCATCCACACAGCCTCTGTAAGGTGGCGAGAGTAGTGAAAACCCAGCTTAGTCTGTCGAATTCGTATAGAACTCTAGACCTAGTTGGCTGCGGTATTTGTAGAACTTGTTTTTGCCGAGGTTCTTGGTGAACATATCGGTGGGGTTTTTGGTCCCAGGGACGAATAGCAGTTCGACCTGTTTCCACATCATCACTGCGTCACGTACAAAGTGATAACGGATGGGAATGTGTTTGGATCATTTCTCTGTGACAGGATTCTGGGCAAGGAAGAGTGATCCTTGATTGTCACCACATATAGGAATGGGGTGAAGAGGGTCCTAGTTCCCCCATCATCTGGTGGATCCAAACGGCCTGACGGGTGCAGTCGCTTAAGGCCATATACTCTGCTTCCATCGAAGAGAGTGCTGTGGTTTTTTGTAGGTGTGAGTTCCATAGGAAAACACTGTTGGCTAATTTCAGGTAGAAGCCAGTTTGAGAGTGATAGGTGATCTTGTCCTGTCCCCAGTCCGCATCTGTACAGGTGATAATGCCTTTATCACTGTCACCGTCATAGACGAGTGAATAATCCTGAGTGCCGATCAGGTAGTGACATATGTATAGAGCTTTTTCTAGATGCTCCTGAGATGGGTTGGCGGACATGCGTGCAAGTTGTGTTACTGCATATGCAATGTCTGGTCAGGTGCTGATCATGAGGTACATTAATGAGCCTATGACTGTCTGAAAGTGCATCCACAATTCGGGGTTGACAGTGGCATCATTCTTCGCTGGATAGTATCCTTGTGGGAGAGGGGTCGGGGCAGGTCTGGTGTTGGTCATGCCACATCATTCCAGTACTTTGAGTAGGTACGGCTGTTGGTCAAGTAATATTTTCTTGCCAACACAACAGAAATGCATCTTCATCCCTACCCATGACACAATCACATCTCCAGAGTTAGCAAAACTGTTCCTCCTCCACATGTTCTCCAAGCACAGAGTTCCATCCCACATCACCTCCGATCAAGGCTCTGAGTTTGTCTCGCATTTCTTTCATTCTCTAGGCAAGGCCTTCAACATCTGTTTACACTTCACCTCTGGTTACCACCTGGAAGGAGATGGCCAAACTGAGCAAATGAACCAGACCCTTGAGCAGTACCTCCAGATCTATTGCAACTACCAACAAGACAATTGGTCCAAACTCCTGCCCCTCGTGGAGTTTTCGTCCAACAATACTCCGAGCACAACCACTGGAGTATCTCTGTTCTTTGTCAACAAAGGTTACCATCCAAATCTTATGGTCCACCCCGAATAAAATCTCTCCTCTGCTCGAGCACGTGAATACTCTGTCGACCTCAATTTCCTTCACCAGTTCCTCTGTGAAGAGATGGCTCACACGCAAGAGTGATACCAAGGCCCCGTAGATGCTAAGCGGACTCCGGCATCAGACTTCAAAGTTGGTGACCAGGTCTTTGTCAAAGCCAAGTACTTCTGCTCTACGCGACCCTCCAAGAAACTATCCAAGAAAAACTTGGGTCCATACAACATCATCACCCAAGCCGGTACCCACTCCTTCACACTCCATCTCCCCAACTCCATGAAGTCCATTCACCCCATGTTCCACATCTCCCAACTCAAACCCTCCATACCTAACATCATCCCCAATTGGACTCAACCTCCACCTTTGGCAGTCAAAGTAGACGGTGAACCAGTTTTTGTGATCTCCGAGATTCTTAACTCCAAGATCAATTGTCGATGCAAGACTTGCAAGTTGCTCTACCTTGTGCACTGGTCTGGCTATGAAGGTACCGACGAAGAGTCATCTTGGCTACTTGCTATGGAGCTCAAACATACCTCTGAACTCGTTCAGGACTATCACACTCACTACCTGGACAAGCCTGGACCTCACAATTCCTAACTGGACACACATTCCGATTTTGGACCCTGTCTTTGCCCAATGGCCTTCAAGGATTCAGGCCTAAGAGGGGGATACTGTCATATCCCAGAATTCACCAAAGTCCAACTCTGGCCACTATGACACAACTCCGGTTATCCTGCAACAACTCTGGTGCAATCTCACACACTCAGGTATCTCCATTCTCCAGACCCTTTCATTTATACTTCTATACTCTTCCAATATCATCTCGTACATACTCCATATTACTTCTGTCATTCATCCTTTATTTCCCTGACTGTCACTTCTCCCTGTTCCATTCTCTGTCCGTCATTCCAACCCTTATACATTCTCGCTCCATACCTACCTCGGAGATATTTACATGACTCTGTACCTTAGACCCTTCCACCCTCCATATATAAACCCCTCCGTACTCTCTTTGTAACCTCAGTCAAATATCGAGTTGAATACCAAATTGAATAACCACCTTCCTCTCCCCGCTCTGACTTGTTGAATGGAGGAAGGGTGAAAACCCTAGGACTGGAACATACCTAACAGTTTGAGTGGAACTTAGTGTTGAACATTGTGGTTACTGATCAAGATGTTATTTGAACTCAGCTACTGAGTTCATATTATATACTACTGTGAACGTGAGTCACTCTGTGAGTCACGCGACCTGTTGCTACTACTTTATCAACACTCCCCCTTACTTAGTGTACCAAGGGTGAATGTAAGTATAAAAGGGCCATAAGGGCGCTATGAGAGAAGGAAAAAAAGTGGCTAAGGAAAAGAATCATTCACACGGCCTTCATAAGGTGGTGAGAGTAGTGAAACCCAGCTCAGTCTGTCGAATTCGTATAGAACTCTAGACCTAGTTGGCTGCGATATTCATAAAATTTGTTTTTGCTGAGGTTCTTGGTGAACATATCAGCAGGGTTTTCGGTCCCAGGGATGAATAACAGTTCGACCTGTTGCCACATCATCACTGCGTCGTGTACAAAGTGATAACGGATGGGGATGTGTTTGGATCACTTCTCTGTGACGGGATTTTGGGCAAGGAAGAGTGATCCTTGATTGTCACCACATATGGGGATGGGATTAAGATGGTATCCCAGTTCTCCCATCATCTGGTGGATCCAAATGGCCTGGTGGGTGCAGTCACTTAGGGCCATATACTCTGCTTTCATCGAAGAGAGTGCTGTGGTTTCTTGTAGGTGTGAGTTCTACAGGAAAACACCATTGGCTAACTTCAGGATAGAAGCTGGTTTGGGAGTGATAAGTGATCTTGTCTTATCCCCAGTCTGCATCTGTGCAGGCGATACTGCCTTTGTCGCTATCACCATCATAGATGAGTGAATAATCCTGAGTGCCAATCAGATAGCGACATACATATAGAGCTTTTTCTAAATGCTTTTGAGATGGATTGGCGGACATGTGTGCAAGTTGTGTAACTGCGTATGCAATGTCTGGACGGGTGCTGATCATGAGGTACATTAGTGAGCCTATGACTGTCTGAAAGCGCGTCCACAATTCAGGGTTGACAGTGGTGTCATTCTTCGCTGGATAGTATCCTTGCAGGAGGGGAGTCGGGGCAGATGTGGTATTGGTCATGCCGCATTGTTCCAGTACTTTGAGTAGGTATGATCATTGGCAAGTAATATTTTCTTTCCAACATGATGGATGTTCATCCTCAGGAACTTGCAAGGTTTACTGAGGTCATGACATTCCCATTTCTTCATAAAGGCCCCTTTAACCTTGTCTACAAAGGCTTTATTGGGTCCGCAGAATAGGGCGTTGTCTACGTAGATTATCGCTAGGACTAGTTGTTTGCCTTTGCAATAAATGAAAAGTCCGGCATCTGTTTTAAGACGCTCAAATCTGAGTTCCCTCATGAATTGGTCAAGGGTGCACCACCAAGCTAAGCCAGCTTGCTTAAAGCCATATATAGCACGTAAAAGTCGGAGGACTTTCTTTCCTTTTAATTCGGGCAGAGAGAACCCTTCAGGAAACTCCATGTAAAGTTCTTTTCCCAGTATGCCATATAGGTAGGCAGAATGTATGTCGAGACCGGTGATGTACTAGTTTTCCAATGCTGAAAGGGTGAGCATGGCCTGCATCATTTCAAAATGTACGACTGGGGAGAATATTTGATCAAAGTCCATGCCTTCCACTTGGGAGAAGCCTTTCACAACGAGGCAGGCTTTCTTACGGCCATCGGTTTTGACGTCAAAAACCCATCTGTTTTTGATGATCTTTTGGTTGGGGGGTTTGGTGACCACTTCCCAGACCTTTCAATCCTTAAGTATTTGAAGCTTGTCCTCACAAGCTTTTCACCACAGTTTCTGTTTGTCGTGTGGTAGTTGTTGAATGTTTCGGTAAGACCATTCATGATAATTGACATTGGTGGACTCATCCATAGGTGGTATGGCGCATTTGCAGAGAAAATCGGCTAGTGTTAACATTGGGCGTCGGAACGTAGCACAGCGAACACTCGAAGTAGTTCGAAGACTTGTTGTGGGCGAAGCAAAGAGAAGAAGTGTCTCACTACCCAATGCGCACACTTGGGGCTTGTGGATGTGTTAAGTAACAACGTTGGATTGCATAGAACTAGCTGGGGAATACAGGTCGAGTCGGGTAGCTACTTATATGAGTTGTGACACTGTGCAATCCTATGTGCGCAGTAAGGGCTATGTTGCTGCGTACTGCATAAGGCGTGGTGCACAGTATCATGGCTATGTGAATGAATAAGGGATCACAAGTCATCACATAAGGAGAGTGATGACGAGGAGAAGTTGGTCCATTATGTAAGGCAAAGTGGTTCCGAAGGGTTCTGAAGAAATCCCTGTGGTTCCGGTTGAAGGTAAAGAGATTTGACAAAGGAACAAAGTGTGAACGTGGTTCTGAAGGGTTCCAAAGAGATCCCTGTGGTTCCGGTAGAAAGTGAAAGGGCAAGGGAGTGAGGTAAATGGAAATGTGGTTCTGGTGAGTCCTGGTTTGGAACCAGAGGAACTACCTGGGAAAAGAAGATGAGTATCTTGCAAAGACGTGAGAAGAGACTATGAGTCCATAGACATAGGGAAAAGACAGGTTATAGGGGAGAACTGTAACAGCTAGCGCGTCTCCCCCTTCCATGGTCAACTGCTCGACATCAGATTCCAACAGAGTGGGAGAAGGAGGGAGGTGACCAGGGATTTGAGGAGAGTCCAGACCGGGATCAGGAATGACAGGTGGATCTGCCTCGGGACCAGAGGGGGAACTAGGGCATTGCCAAGTGGAGCTGCGCTCCACATCCTGGAGTTGATCAAGGGGATGACACCGCTCGCCATAGACATTACCAGGATGAAGGGAGGATTGTTGGATCTGCTCAGAGTGGCGCAGTAAAGCAGGGGGACCTGGAGGAGGGGCCCAGCGTGGTCTGGGTGGTGTTTGAGGAGGTGGCGGAGGAAGTGAAGCTGCAGGACTGGCTGGATGAGATGCAGGAGGATGAGGAGGACTGTTGGGAGCAGGTTCCACATCGGACCAACTGTCTTCTGAGGAGGAAGAGGAGGAATCAGTGTCCTTGTGGGAGTGGTGTTCCATAGAAGGCCGAGGTAGAGGCTGATGCAGCTTGGCACTGGGGCAGTGGGGGAATAGATGCTCGTCGAAGATGGCATGTGTGGAGGTGTGAAGCGCATTGTTAGGCTTCATGAACAGGAAGTTGGTGATACTTCCCTCGGCGACACCCAAGTAGATCATTAGTTGGGATCTGGGTTGGAGCTTCCCTTCGCAGGTTTTGGGGGCAAGATGTGCATAGGCACCATATCCGAATACATGCAGGTGAGAGATGAAGGGTTTCTCCCCCTGAAGTAATTCCAGGGGAGTTTTCCAGTTCAGGTGAGCGTTGAGGGTGTGATTGTACACATGGGCCACATGTAGGATTGCAAACTCCCAGTATGAGGATGGGAGGCAGGCATGTAAGCACATAG
Source organism: Aureoboletus auriporus (assembly GCA_038089615.1). Lineage (NCBI taxonomy): Eukaryota > Fungi > Basidiomycota > Agaricomycetes > Boletales > Boletaceae > Aureoboletus > Aureoboletus auriporus. The sequence continues at coordinate 11,152 of JBBPLF010001117.1, forward strand.
CCTGTGCCTTTTCCATCAGAGTGTGAATAAATCGCTCTGCACAACCGTTTTGCTGATGAGCATATGGGGCAGATTGTTGTATATTTATGCCATTGTCATGCATAAACTCTTTGAATGCCTTGGAGGTGTATTCTCCTCCTGCATCGGAATGCCAGTGTTTGATGATGGCATTATATTGAGTGTGGATAAAGGTGAAGAACTGCTTCACAGTCCAAAGGGTCTGATCTTTGGACTTGATGCAGATGACCCAACCCATGGATGTATAGTCGTCATAGAAGACGACGGTGTACTTATATTTATGGTACAACTCAATTTCAAAGGATTTCAGGTCTGAATGGATCAACTCAAAGGGAGTGGAGGCCCAAATCTCGCTGTGAGGAAAGGGGTGATTGGGTTGTTTGCCCATCTCGCATCCTGGACATATCTGTTACGCTTAACTCGGGTAGAGGTAAACGTAGACCTGGGTCGGTTCAAGGGTTCTGTCTAGGACGAACGTTCGTCGTAGATGGTTCAAGGGTTCGAAGGTTCAAGGGGGTTCTTCCGATGACAA